>MU751217.1:58911-131954 GCA_026770625.1 Nicotiana glauca
AGTTCGTGTAACAGTATAGAGAGAAGATTACAACAACAACAACTGCTTCTAAATAGACCCCCGGCATACTTCCCTCCAAAAACTTCCCACCTTGCTCTTGGGGAGACTCGAACTCACAACCTCTCGATTGGAAGTGGGGGTTGCTTACCATCAGAGCAACCCCTCTTGTCAAAGAGAGAAGATTACATGTTATGAATATAGTTAGCAAATACAGAGGTGAGAAACAATTTAGGTGGGGCTGGGCTTGGGGTCCACGTGGGGAGTACAAAGTGAGGCAGCAAAAGCTATTGTATGAGAAAGTGTGTAGTGATAGATGATAGGGCAATTTAGTCACGACATTTACAAATTTAAACATGGGATACAGTAAGATTCTATTTTGACTAATTATTACGTTCCATTTTAACTGAAATTATGATTTTACCTTTTAAACTTATCCTCACTTATATAATTGTAGTAGATGTTTGAAGTTATTTTTGTTCTAATTTTCCATGTACTTACCACATAACTGTACGATCTCAGCTCAAGAAAGTTTGATGTGGTTGCTGCCACGTGGATATCTTTGTATCGAGTTTTGTAAAAACACATGCTTGGAACTCCAATATTCTCTCTAATTTTTTATGTGGGTAAACATTATGGAGTTGCACTCAATTTTTTTTACGGATCAACCAAAAATAAAAGATACATTATTGAAATAAATTGTTAGTTTTAAAGATGAAATAAAAAAATACGCAGTTAAATAATTGTTATTATGACTAAAAAAAGCTTAATTTAGCTAAAGATAATAGAGCTTTAGCAATTACATACAATGTTCAAAAGTATACTTTAAAATATCAGTAATATAATCCTCAAGCTTTTTTGGTGGGAATACTCTCTTGGAGCTCCTAGATAAGAAATAAATCAATGGACCTAACTCAATCTCAATATTTTGTTCATAAGGTGAGATGTGAAACATACACTTACACCCATCATTGCATGGCAACCGAAGGGTGTACAATATAATATGAGGACCCGATATTGATCAGGTAAACCAAGAAGAATGGAATGGACATGGTTCAAATAATATGATAAGAAATACATATTGCGCTTTTGTTTATCCTAAAAATTAGATAATAATTAAATTTATAATATGGTTTTAAGGATACATGTTTTTACCTAATACTAATTGTTAAACGTAAAGATAAGGATGGAAATTGACAATAATATAAAAGCAAACCAATATTTGGACAGAGCCCTCGAGCTTCAATACCCACGAGCTAGTTATGTAAGAACCGTTAAAATGCAACAAGCTAATAAACAAGCGAATGTAAATTAAAGAGAGAACATTGTATTTCTTTTATCTGTGTGAATGTAAGGTGCTTACGAATGATGGGGACTCCTATTTATATAGTAGAGGAATCCTAATTATGGTATAACTCTAATAACAGAAGAAAATAACATAATTAGCTAATTAATCGCCTTCAATTTGATCCGTTTCGAGATTTCCGCTGTGATCTTCGGCCAGCAACGAATATCTCACTTTTTCGTTATCGTGCTTCGCTCGGAGTCTGCCCAGTTTGACCTCGATCACTGCCGGCTTCAATCTCGGTAGGCACTTCGATTCTCGAACACAGTACCGTGCCTTCGTCACTTTGATTCTCTCCACTTCGAGGCTAACCCTCTAAACAATTCCTTGGTTTCGATTAAATAGCAAAATCGGGTAGGCCCAGTTCTAACCGTATACAGATAGTCCCCTCGTTCCTTGGACTGTAATGAGAAGACGCGAACTGAGCCTTCATGACGTAACCGACATAAGCGACTGAAGTGTCCTGTTAGTACCCAAAATCATTAATGAGCATCAGTTGGTGGTCGGCTACCAGCGTATTTAAATCGTCATTGCGATAAATTATAAATATGTCTTCCTCATAATTTCTTAAATTTTACTTTCAAACTTCTCTTAATCTTCAAAGCGCTCTACTTCTTCCTTTTTCAGTTCTGCAAATTCTTCAAATCCCGCTGCCAAGCTTCTCTCAAAATAACAAATCTTATCTTATTCTTTCTCTAAACCCATATAAAAATGGCAAAAATGTCAAAAATTGTTCCTCAAAAGGAAAAAGCTTATTTATCGCGGCCGGCCGGCGATAAAACGTCGGCGGAGCCACGCCTTGAGTAGTGCGTTCCCAGGGGGTGTGATCTTACTTTTGACTTTAAATTCGAGAAAACTTCGTCGATCCGTGGCCGATGTGAGCCAATGTCGAGATATATATGCTCGATAACAGAGGGCGACCTCGAGCAGGTGAAGAAAGATTGCCATTGGGAAGATAAAGATGTGGTGATTCCGAAGACAATACTACTCACATGAAAGGGTTCCTAAGTGTCTACACTTACCCTTTCACGTTGGGCCTTGTTGATCCCGTCATAATCGACTTTTGCTATCAATACCAAATAACCCTAGGTCAGATCTATCCCTCTTTTGGTGGATTATCATTCTTCTTTGATTCTTCATGATCAAGGTCGAAGGGATACCCTTCACCCTTGACCATCTCATTAGAATGTACAACCCATGTCTCTATCAAGGCGGGTTGATAAGGCTTCAACATCGGGATACCAAGGTTCTGTTCTGGAGAATAGACGAAGACAAGTATCGAGGATGGATGGGCTGGTTCATTCGAGTGAGGACTTTTGAGATAATTCCGGCCGAGAAGATGACATTCCCCAAGGAATGGAACGTGAAGCATAAGTACAAAACCCACATATAGCTTCTGTTTATTGTTTTGTTTCTTTTGTCTTTTCTTATCGACATCCTTTCCTATGATGTAGCGTCTTCTTGGGTGCCTGGTGTAATTCCAAACCTCGAGCGTTGGTTCGACAACTAGCCTCGACCTCTTCATATGCTGAGCGCTTATGGCGCAATTTGGCAAAGGGTCTATGTGAGGCCAAAAATCATGGTAAGCTTCTTTATACGTATTTGATGCACTTTTTTGAAATATTTCTTTTCATATTTACTTGATTTCATTTCATACAGGTCTCAGAGACATTGCTGTCATGAGGCCCCCATTTAGGGAGGAGGAGGCGTCGAAGACGACGAATGATAAGAAGAGGAAAAGGGTTTCGTCCTCCGATACTCCAAACCCCAATAAGAACAAGGCTCGTAGGTCGAAAAAGGACACCGCCGCCCTGCCTGCTGATGTTTCTCAGCATCTAAGGGAGGAAGAAAAGGAGGATGAAGATGCTGCGTTCGAGCTAGTAGCTTGAACGAAGAGGGTGCCGAGGCCCCGAGGGCCGCTGAGCCGGTGATGATTGAAGAGGTTCAGTTTTGGACTGAAGAGATCTCGGAGGGTGGCTCGAGAAAAGTCCCTGAGTCCTCGGAGGCTGAAGATGCCTCCCGCCGTGATGAGCAATTAACAGATTTGCCTGAAGAGACCAGTTCCAAGGCCTTTCGAAACCAAAAGAATACCCCAAGTGACTTGCTTGGGGCAACAAACATTGATGATTCGCCGCCCCTCCCCACATTTTTCGAGGGGAAAATTCATGAGGCCCAAGCCGTGGAGACCCTTGATGTGGGAATGGTCCACGAAGGGAGGACCTTTTTCATGGTTGCTCACGGGAGTCAAAGATTCTTCCGATCTGGGTGATTCATAGAGTATCTTTGATGAGGCTTATCGACTCCTGAGTCAGGTAAGCCTTAGCTCCCTTTATCAATATTACTTTTGCCTTTATTTTCTCTTACCTGATTTCCTTTCTTTCTTCATAGGCCTTGATGCTTCATTTGGAATCTTTTTCTAAATCTTTGGCAGAGTTGAACTGGTGTGAGGCCGATCTTAATAGGCTCACGGAGAAGAGAGATTCCCTTAAACTTCTCAGTGGGAAAAAAGAAGAGGAGATCAAGGTCCTCCGAGCCGAATTAGCCACAACCCATAAAGAGCAAACTGACATGATTGAGCAGGTAATGATTTTTCTAGAAGTACAATGTATCAGTTCGGGGATGATGACTAATACTTCAATCCCGCAAGTTTAGCAGAAGGCCGAGAAGATCGAACAATTTCGTTAAGAGGACAATATGATGAGGGCGGAGACTTTGGGGTGGAAACAAAATATGGATCGCCTTGCCTCGAAGAAAGAGACTACTCAAGCCCAATTATCATTGGCCGAACGTCAGCTCCAAAGCATGAAGGAGGAAAGCTCAGTCCAGGCTAAGAAAATGGACGAGCTAGAGGCTCTGTTGGTCATCAAACTTGAAAAATCCAAATCTGAGGTTGAGAAGGCTAAAGCTAATATTGAGGCAATCACGGCTGTCTACCGATCCAATGCCAAAGTCGCTCAAGCTTGAGCAAAAGAAATTTCTGATGTTGCTCAGGCTCGAGCATTCTGTGGTGTCGAGCATGCCAAATGCCAGTCTCGAAGAGAGACTCTCGAGGAGATTCATGCTTGTGGTTTGGGCCTTGCTATCGAGATCGAGAGTGAGAAAGATCTTGAGGCTGAAGCTAAAGCATTGCTCTCTTCCTACGATGATGATTCTGGAAGTGTGAGCGGTTTCGAGGGTGGTGGAGATGAAGATGAGGCTCCTGGGGCGGATTAGTCATTTAGAATTTCTTATGTAGGATCCTAACCAATCCATGTAAATATTTTCATATATAAAAGATTTTTTTTTCTCTTTGATTTGTCTTCAGTTAAATTTCTGCTCCGTACAAATTTTGTTTTGACCATATCTTGAAAATTTTCGTAAGTATGAGGCTTGAGCAATTCGATCAAAGTTGGACTAGTGTAGTTTTTATGATCGAGTGAGTATCTACTCGAACCCGAAGTAGGACGACCCTTAGGTTTTAGTTCACTGAGGATGATTTCTCAAAATAAAAAATGGCCCTTAGGCTTTTGAATTGGACCGATATAGCCTCAAAAAAGTGGCTTTTTTCCTTTTCGGCTTTAAAAAGTTTAATCATATAAAAATTTGTTATGCCTTAGCATAAAATAAACATGTATTCATTAGGATTTTTGAAGGTTAGTATTATCGAAACCCTTTACTTTGTTATGCCTTAGCATAAGCTTGTTCGGGAGTTTGAACAATTTGGTACGCCTTAAGGTTTTTGAGGGTTGATGTAATCGAAACCCTTTGTAATTTTGCCGAGGGTATCTTTTTTAACCAGTTTTATGAAAATATTGGAAGGTCTATTTTATTACGGAATTTGGACGTCTCCGAACCGTGTTAGTTTGGCCGTAGCCTTTAACTTGAGATTTTCCCTTTGTGCTTATTTCTCAATTACACTTCAAGCTTGTTCGAAGTGTCAGTCCCCGAGTGGGGATGGGTATGGCCCGTAAAGACGAGGATTGCCTTTTTTATGGTCGTATCATTTTAACATTTAATAATTCGAGCATGTTGATTTTTGGATTGCAGTTCCCAAGTACAAGGTTGATTATTCGAGCTTTAGTTGCTATGTGTGTTTGAGCCATATTCTACAATAGATCACAAGTATAAAGTAGAAATTTTACTAAGGCATGGAACATCAGTTAAGGAAAAAATACTTCTTTCAATGGATCATCCATGCATACATGTTTTGTCATTAGGTCTCGACTAATTTACATGGACACAGTTCATTTGACCATTTGGCCCTTTACAAAATTTACCAATTGAGACCCTGTTAACACGAAGTATTTTTCTTAAAAACACAACATCCGAGGGTGATGCCCCCCCAATATTCGAATTTGATTGTAAAGAAGCCTCAGATACTGTTGAATTGCTATAAATATCATGAACAATGGTTGCCTCGTTAAAAACCTTGCCGGAAAACCAATTTGGGATAAGAAGTGGTCGACGGAAAAAAATAGTGCAACACATTCTTTCAGGCCTAAGGACTTCGTTTTTGGAGAGAACTTTGATGCCTTCTATCAAACACCTACAACAAGTTAGTATACGATACAAATGAAAAAGGAGAAGGTAATACCTTGGCAAATATCGTTTGAGGAGTGATATGTTCCAATTATTTGGCAATTGTTCATTGTTCATCATGCCAAGTTTGTAAGATCCTTTTCCAACAATGTTGAGGACCTAATATAGTCCCTCCCAATTTGGACCAAGCTTTATCTCATTTGGGTCTCGAGTGTTGATGGTGATTTTTCTCAAGATTAAGTCCCCAATTTTAAAGTGTCGAAGATTGGTTCTTCGATTGTAATATCTCTCGATTTACTATTTCTGGGCGGCCATTCGACCGGGATTAGTGCTTCAACGCCATATACTAAGGAGAACGGTGTTGCCTCGTACTGGATTTTGACGTTGTTAGATACACCCAAAGGACTTGGGGCAAAATTTCTCTCCATTTTCCCTTGGCGTTGTTTAATCTCTTCTTTAGATTCTGAATGATGGTCTTGTTTGTCGATTCGTCCTCTCCGTTCCCAGTAGGATGATATGGCATCGGCAAGATCATTTTATTTTTTGATCTTCGAGGAACTTTGTAATTTTGCTGCCGTTGAATTATTTTCCATTTTCGCGTATGATCTCTGTGGGTATCCCAAAACGGCATATGATGTTATCCCAAATGAAGTCTTTGACTTCATTTTCTCTAACTTTCTCGAAAGCCTGTGCTTCAACCCACTTAGAGAAATAGTCAGTCATAAATAAAATGAATTTAGCTTTACCTGGGGCCGATGGAAGAGGGCCAACGTTATCCATTCACCATTTCATGAACGACTATGGGTATAGGACTGAATGAAGTTGCTCTCCGGGCCGGTGGATCAACGGTGCATGTCTTTATCATTTGATGCATTTTCGAATGAACTCCTTAGTATATTTTTCCATATTGGCCCAATAGTATCCCTCTTTGATGACTTTGTGAACCAGTGATTCGGTACTAGAATGGTTTCTGCGAGTACCCTCATAAATTTCTCGTAGGACGTAGTTAGTGTCTCTCGGACCCAAACATATTGCCAACAGTCCATCAAACATCCTTCTGTATAATATTCCATCTTCAGCCAATGTGAATCTTGCAGCCTTTGTTCATAGGGTTCTCAATTTCTTAGGGTCCGATGAGAGCTTCCCATATTTGAGATACTCGATATATTTGTTCCTCCAATCCCAAGTTAAGCTTGTGGATTTTATTTCGACATGGCCTTCCTCAAATACAGACTTTGAAAGTTGTACGACAGTCTCCAAGCTAATTTCATCGTCTTCAACCGATGACCCTAAATTTGCAAGGGCATCGTCTTTACTATTCTATTCTCGAGATACATGCTGTAGGGTCCATTATTTAAACCGGTGTAGGGTTACCTGCAACTTGTCTAAGTATATTTGTATTCGATCTTATCAAACCTCGAAGGTCCTGTTAACTTGGTTAACCCAAGTAGGGAGTAACATTTGGCCTCGATGAATTCTGCTCCCAAGCTTTTATCCAGCTCGAGAACCTGCAATCACGGCCTCATACTCAGCCTCATTATTAATGAACTTAGGAGTTTGATATATTATCTTATTGTACTATCTGTGGGCGGCTTCAAAACGATACCTAGCGCGGACCCCTTCATATTTGAAGCACCATCTGTGAAAAGGGTCCACACACCCGAAAATGTATCTATTTTTAACAAAAGTTCCTTTTTAACCTCAGGTACTAGGGCTAGCATGATGTCGACTACGAAGTCCACCAAGATTTGAGACTTGATAGCTGTCGTGTCCCCTTTTTATCATGAAATTGGGTTTCGACATTTTTGGGACAATTCCTTTCCTTTTGGAATTGGGTAAGGGATTTGAAGAGTTGCCACCTAACGGATTATGGTGCATTAGGGTACCTAGAACAGTTAACTCATACAACCAGTTTACATCACCAGAGATCGAGTAAGGGCTACCTTGAGGGGAAGGTGTTAGGCACCCCTCGAGGTCCACAACGTTAGGTCCTGGCTGAACTCAATTAAGTGAATTAGTCTTTAAAGGAAAGCTAAACAATTTAAATCAAATAAATAATTATTTAAAAACAAGAATAAAAGGGGTACATTTTTTAGCCTATAGGATCATTTCCATGCAATGCTTGGTAACTTTCCCCAAGTAGGGGTGCTACACATAGCATTAGCGCACATGCCATCATTTCCTTTTCTACCCAATTACTATCTTTCAGTTATTACCTAAGCATTCTAGTAGCTTCTAATGCGTACCTTACGCGTGCACTACCCGACCCCTACCTATGGTCCTGGAGGTGTTTAGGACTTTTATTTTTGGATGGACCTAGACTCACCTACGTTGCTTAAAAATGAGAAATCTAAGTGAAAAACAATAGTTCATATAGGGCTGTCACATAAGAAGCAGTTAAAGTGGCTCACGTTAACCTCCACAAATAGCCAACCAATGCACGCAATTCAAACAAATAAATTTTATAGTTTAGGATCCTATAGGCAGGATATCTAGATAAGCATGAACAAAATATATAACAGCTTTATTAAAGCGAGCAACGATTCATATCAGTTTGCCTACTGGTTTGTTAACACTTTGTATCTGGGCACGTTTTCAAGCAGCAAGAAATCACAATTTTAGTCCCAGACTTCTTTAATTACCCTATCAGTTTGCCTAAGTGATAACCGGGAAGGATCCTATAGACATGGTATCTAACTATTAATTAGAGACTACAGTTTATAAACGAGTCACTGATTTTAATAGATAGATTTTATCTTTAGATCCTACAAGCATGCTTCTAATTTACAGGATTAATTACCCCTATAAGAATGCTTTCTAAGTACTAAAACTGATAGTTAGTGTTACTTCCTATAGACATGATATCTAAGTGCAAATCTAATTTTTATATTTATTTCCTATAAGCATGACATATAAGTGCAAAGACGTTAACAGAATGTCATACATATTAAGTAACTTGCACAAGGAAGATCCTATATACGTGATCTCTAATGCACATTGAGATTTTAAAATATGCGTAAAACATAGGTTCTTGATGCAGAATTGATAAAACAACCTATAAACAAGATTTCTAGGATGCCAAGTATGAAGCTCCAGATTTCAAATGGTGAGACAAATTCCAATAGGCATGATTTCTAATGGTATGCACATAAAGAATAATCATAACAACCTACATACATGATTTCTACCTGAACCTGACAAAGATATATAAAAATCTCTCCCCAGCTTTTACTAATAACCCCATATATGTTTTTACAAGGATAATCACATTATTACAGACTAATATGAATAAATTACACAAAGCTATTCATTAAACTATAGAGAGCCTTAGCAGGCCCAACATCAACCTGGAAACTAGGACTTCAAGCAAGCAAATATGATGTACACAGGCAGTCCATCCATAATACACAAATAGGCTTCTGATGTGTCAAAGTTCTGAAGGGCCTCAAGGACCCTAGGCAATGCTCACACCAGAACCTTTCAAAAGAAATAGATTTGTAACAGGTTGGAAGACTAGCCCTAATGTGCCAGAGTTTAGAGGAGTCTCATGGACCCAAGGCAGTGCTCACACTAGGGTGGTAGGACCGTAGATAACTAAGAGTAGATGTTTAAAAATAGTGTATAATGGGCAGGGGATAGTTTTAGAAAAAACAATTTCATTTTTTGAGGGCAAACAGGTTCAAAAGACTACAAATAGAACATAAACCTCATTTAGCAGATTGGTTCAGACATAGATACCAGTAATTAATCAATTACAACAAGAGCAGGGACACTTGAATTATAGACAGAACTGCCTACACATATTTGCAATACCTGGAATGAACCTAACAAAGTTTCACATTATTGAAAGTTACTTAGCATACTAATTATTACTAAGTGGAACCGTATAGACATGTATCAAGCAGAGAAACATGCTGAAATTACTATGAATAGAGCAAGATAACAAGAACAGAATATGAACTATATGTCTAGCAGAAGCATGTTGGAATTTGAAGCGCTTAACCACACAGACATATATAACAAAGAGATAATAAGGGCTAAAGCATACTAGTGGATAGTAAACTGGAAACATATAGTAAACAAAATATATCGAGGTTCAAAATAAGATAGTCATACAAGTCACATGGAATAAGAATTACAACATAGTAGTTGAGAAAGAGATGATCAGGAAACAGATATTAAAACAGAAACATGTTGATATCTATAGTAAACTGACCACATAGCATATAGAAATTGAGGCATACCGGTTAAGGAGATAGCAAACGGAAAGGTGAAGGCAGGTGGAATCCAAGAGTCTAGCATTGGCTTTCAGCCAGCTAGACAATGCAGCAAAATTAGAGTAATAGAAAGAACTCAAGTTGTGTGAATGTAAATGTGTAAGTGTAGGTTCGTAGGTGTGAGCTTGTGTGTCTCAGTGTGCGTTTGAAAATCAGAACAATGAAGGATTTTATAGCACATACTAGAGTAAAACCAAACAAGGTAAGAGAATCAATGGCACAAATAAGGCAAAGTAATCAGTTAATCAATTAATTAGGGTTAAACACAAATCATTTAATAGGAAATAATTACGGAATTATTACTTAGATTAAGGAGAATCTTAAAAGAAATCATTTAGCAAGTAAAATTGGGGTTTAATACAGTAAGTAATAAGTCCAGAAATCACTCAAAAGGTCGGTCATAACAATCAAGGCCCAGAATCAGGCCAGTGATATAATTAAGAAAGCAGTACCAATTACGAATCATATATATAAGGAAAGAATGAGTAAAATAAGATATAATTTCAAATCCTAATTAGGCCAATAAATCAATTACTCAGTTTAATTGACAACCAAAGTAAATGGGAAAATATTATAGCAAGCAGTAGAATAATTAGAACGCAATAGGGCATAAAGACAGATGAAAATCAGTCGAAAAATAAAGGAAGAAAACTGGAGTTAAACACTTAAACATTGAAAAACATTTTGTAGAAACTTCTTTAAAAAAAATTGAAACCATATCTTTGGGGAAAAAACAAAAATCGGTTAACAATAATAGGGAAAACAAAAAAATATTAACGAAAAAGTAACAAACAAACTCAAACTGCTTCAGATCTAAAGAGATCTGAACGGATTTAGCCAAAAATGGTTAGGTTATAAAAGAAATAAATAGATGTGAGAAAAATCTAGTTTGAACCACAAATTTGAAGCCATAAACACGAAGATATTAGTACTTATAAACATAGGAATGAGCACAGAGGGATTCATTGAGAACATTAGGGATTTGAACCAAATCTGGTTCGAATCTCTTTGAGAATCCACTCAGCAATACGAAAATTATAACACCAGTAGAGATAGGAGGCTAAATAAGGTCTGGAATCGAAAAAGAAACCCGTGAATTGAAGGGATATTGGTGATAGCGGGATAGGGTTAGGAGGAGGGTGATAGAGAAGAGAGAAGGAAGGATTTCATAGGCGGCATGTTTGGAGAAATGAGGTAGGTGTGGGGGTTTTGGTATGTTAAAAAGTAAGGTAAATCCTAGGCCGTCGATCTTTTGAGATCGACAGCCAGGATTGAACCTGGATTTGGGCGGGTGTAGATCAGGGTTATGGTTTAATTTAATTGGGGTGGGGTGGAAATTGGGCTAAGTCCAAGATTAATTAGAAAGGGGCTAGATTTTAAATACCAAATTAAATCAGTAAAATAATTTATAAAAATATTTAGTAAATAGTTAAAATGTTATTTATGCATGAAAATAATTTAAAATAATTACTAATATTATAAAAATATAAAAAGTCGTTTTCTGTATAGATAATATAATTATGCATATGCATGGGCTATTATTGCAAAATGTGCAATTCTAGGTTAAAAATACAAATATAATTATAAAAAATAAAATTAAAATATTTAAGCACTATTTGGGCATACATAATGAATTTAGATGATTAAATCATCATAAAAATAATATAAGAGATAATTATTGGATATTTGTAGTAAAAATGCAAAAATAAATTAGTTGAAAGCCTTTAAATTATAGAAATAATTATAGAAATACTTGTGCATATTTGTAAATGCATGAGCACTATTTTGAAAATATATATGAATATTAAAAATATATGAGAAAAAAATTGGGTATCAACAATGGCCGTTCGGGGTTAATACTCGATATGAAACCCGTTGATTTTACGTCCCATTTAGCCAATCGGCCTGAGAGTTCGGGCTTCTGTAGAACATTACGAAGAGGGTAAGTGGTCACCACGCAAATTGGGGCACTAAAAATGGGGTTTTAATTTTCTAGAGGCGCTTATTAGAGCAAGAACTAATTTTTCTAAGTGTCGGTACTGGGTCTCGGCTTTACCTAAAGTTCCACTAACATAGTAAACAGGAAATTGCATACCTTGCTCATCTCGAACTAGGACACCATTTATCGTGACTTCCGAGACTTCCAAATATAAGCAGAGCTGTTCGTCCATTTTCGGAGTTTGAAGCAATGGTGGGCTCGAAAGATACCACTTTAACTCTTCCAACGCCTGTTGGCACTCCGAGGTCCAGGAAAAATAATTTTTGAGCAGTGAGAAGAACTTATGACTTCTATCTAAAGACCTCGAGATGAATCTGCATGAGGTAGCTATGCCTGTTAATCTTTGTACGACCTTAATGCTATCGACGACTGTGATGTGTTCGATCGCCTTTTATTGGGGTTGATCTCGATTCCCCAATTTGACACCATAAAGATGAGGAACTTTCTCGAACCGACCTCGAATGCACATACTCAGGATTGAGCTTCATGTTATATTTTCTTAATATGTTGACAGTTTCCTGCAAATGTGTCAAATGGTCCTCCGCGCGTAGGATCTTAACTAGCATATCGTCAATATATACCTTCATTGATTTACCTATTTGTTGTTCAAACATTCGATTCACTAGGCGTTCGTAAGTAGCACCGGCATTTCTTAGCCCAAACGACATTGCATTATAACAGTAGGTGCCATACTTAGTGATGAAGGCTTTTCCTAATCCTACGGGTTCATTTGAATTTGATTATACCCGGAATAGGCGTTGAGAAAACAAAGGATCTCATGGCCGGACGTGGCATCAATCATGCGATCGATATTTGGCAGAGGAAAAGTGTCTTTGGGACATGCTTTGTTTAAATCTTTATAATTTACACACATTCTAAGTCTGTTCCCCCTTTTGGGAACTACAACTATGTTTGCTAACCATTCGGGATATTTTATTTCCCGGATGGACCCTATGTTAAGACATTTATGTACCTTATTCTTGATGAATGCATGTTTTACCTTGGTATGGGGCCTTCTCTTTTGTTTTACCGGTCTGAACTTTGGGTCAATGCTGAATCGATGTGCTGCAATTTCTGGTGGGATTCCTATCATATCCAGGTGGGACCAAGCAAACCAATCCATGTTATTTTAAAGGAATTGAACGAGTTTTTTCTTGATCTCGGGAGTTAACCCCGAGCCTAGGTATGACTTTCGATCGGGAAGATGCTCGATCAATATGATTTGTTCCAGCTTCTTGACCATTGACTTTATTACATCAGAATCATTGGGGTCATAAAGGTTCGAGGTATCATAAAATCTTCATCCTCAAAGATCGTCTGCTCCTCCGACATGGCCGAGGTCGATACCTATGGTTGCTATTTGACTTCATATTTTCCCTTTGGACCCAATTCCTTTATTGGCGAGAGCGCCGATACTGGTACTACTTCATCGATTGTAAATATCTCTTTGGTGGCAGGTTGTTCGTCGTACACCGTTTTGATCCATTTTGATGTTGGGAATTTCAGGACTTGATGAAGAGTCGAAGGTACTGCCCTCATATTGTGAATCCAAGGTCTTCCAAGCAATGTGTTGTATCTCATATCACCTTCAATTACATGGAGCTTTATTTCCCGGATTGTCCCAGTCATGTTTACTGGCAAAATGATTTCCCCTTTAGTGGTTTCACTTGCAATGTTGAAACCGTTGAGTACTCGAGATGCAGGTACAATTTGATCCTGGAGGCCAAGTTGTTCTACGGCCCTCGATCGAATGAAGTTTGCTGAGCTATTTGGATAAACCAACACAGTTTTAACTTGAATATTATTCATAAAGATAGATATTACCAGTGCATCATTGTGAGGTTGTTCAATCCCCTTTGCATCATAATCATTGAAAGACAAGGTTTCCTCTTGTAAATAGTCTCGAGTATGCTTTTCCCTTGTGATTTTCACATTGGTGCATTTCAATATCGAGCCTTGAGGAATATCGACCCCACCAACGATCATATGAATCACGTGTTCTGGTGCCTCCTGTTTATTTTTCCTGTTTTCATCCCTGTCTCTGAAGTCATTTTTAGCTCGGTCACTCAAGAACTCTCGAAGATGACCTTCGTTGAATAAATGAGCTACCTCCTCCCTTAACTGTCTACAGTCTTCGGTTTTGTGACCATGGGTTCCATAGTATTTGTATATTTGATTAGGGTTCCTTTGAGCCGGATCGGTCTATAGGGGTCTGGGCCACCTAGTATCCTTGATTCATCCAATGGCTGATACAATACCTGATGCATTGATACTGAAGTTGTATTCTGACAATCATTTGCTTATTTGGGCTTGACATGTTTATCGAAGCCACACTTACTCATGAGGCCCTAGGAGTTTTATCCTTGATCATTCCACCGATCATTCTAAATAGGATTACGTCCCGATCCATTATTTCTATGATCTATGCTGTATGGTTGGCACCGATATTTGTTCGATTAGGATTCTCTGTTGATGTCTCTTTGAATTCTACCTTCGAATCTATTTGGATAAACGGAATTGGAAGGGGCTCCTAACTGATCATCGTCGGCCCTGATTTTTGACTGGTATCGATTATGTGCATCAGCCCAGGTTACACCTAGATATTCAATCAAATTCTGCTTCAATTATAGTGATGCTATCGAACTTCGCTCGTTCAATCCTTGAGTGAAGGCTTGGACAACCTAATCATCCATGACTGGGGTTAGGTCCATGCATTCCATCTGGAACCGAGATAAGAATTCTGTTAATATTTCATTGTCCTATTGTCTCACTTTGAAGAGATCTGACTTCCTAATTTCAACCTTTATTGATCTGGCATGTGCCTTTATGAAAGAATCAACAAGCATGATGAAGGAATCGATAGAATTGGACAAAAAATTGTGGTACCACATCATTGTCCCCTTCACTAAGGTTTCTATAAACTTCTTAAACAGAACAAATTCAATTTCATCATCTTCTAAGTCATTTCCTTTTATTGCGCATGTATAAGAAGTGACATGCTCATTGGGATCAGTGGTTCCATTGTACTTGGGAATTTCTGTCATACGAAACTTGTTTGGAATGGGCTTCGGAGCCGCACTTGGTGGGAAAGTCTTCTGCATGAACTTCTTCGAATCTAAACTCTTTAGAATCGGGGATGCCTCTGGTATTTGATCAACTAGTGAGTTGTAGGTTTCTACCTTTTTATCATTAGCCTAAATTTTCTTTTCTCCTGATTCGATCCGTTTACTGAGCTTGATATTAGGCTATATAGATGATATTTACACCTTAATATTGCCATGCTTTATTGTTGTTTTATAGGAAAAGTGATAACAAAATGCTCTAAATGGTATTCTTTTGTTTCGTAGAGAATATTCTAAGTGAGGAAGCACTACAGAGTGTTTTGGAGGCAATAATATGAAGAAAACGCCCAAAACAAGAAGTACCCGAGCACAAAGAAACAAAAAATGGACTGAGTGAATTCCACCGCGACCGCAGTGGAACTACGGTAGATCAAATACTCGCAGCAGAATATTCAACGTTCACTGCGGTCGAGCCACGGTCTTGCCGAGACTGCGGTAAACTGTTCACGTGCCAGAAAGTTAAGGACCAAAGTGTAAATCGGGGAAAACTTGTTCCAAACCCTTACAAATCTTAGAAGCTCGCCCAAGATATGTTTAAGCTTGTTTTTAGACTACTTTGGAGGCAAGAACAAGTTTGAGAAGAGTAACAAAACATTAGAGTTCTTGTATCTTATCTTTATTATTTCAATTACCCATTATGAATAATTTAGTAGTTTTATCTTATTTTGTCATGATTAGCTAATTTCCTAGTGTAGGGTTTTGATGGAACCTATTGACGGATGAACTTCTTGTTATGTTAATATAGTTTGCCCAGTTTAATCTCTATTTGTTCAACTATGTGCTTGTTGTAGTTAATTGACATGATCCTCAATTAGATGTGCCTATTTAGTGTACATAACTCGGGAGAGGGCGCATATTTAGGTAATTGTTGAAGAACACCATTCCCAAAGTCTATGAGGGATCAATAACTGAGGGTTTAAATGCGGGATTAGGGATAACAAAACCTTGGGTGCAATCTAAATTGAGCTGTAATAGATAAAGCTAGCTAGCGTAATTCGGGAGAGTGCATCTAGTATATTGTCGTGATTACTCGGGAGAGATTTACGGTAATAAGAGTACTCATGATTGATAGAGACTAATTGGTGAATTTATGTGAAACATAACCGGAAGGGATTCCATTAATAGGGAAAATCATAACCTTAGATCCTTCTCTTAATTGTTTATAATGTAATCTTAGTTAATCTTGCTTACTTAATTGCAGCCTGTCATAGTTAGTAAAACATTCTCAGCTATTATTCAAATGTTTGGGAAGTTGATTCTGTAGAATATAGTAAGTCTAACAAGAGTAATTGATAGGTTAATTCCTTGTAGGTTCGACTCTGGGCTAAATACTCAGATTAAATTTACAACATCCAAGTGTCCTTTTTATAAGGCATAGTTGAGCGTGATCAAATTTTAGCGCAGTTGCAGGGGACTTAATGGTTTTATCAATTATAATTGAAAGAAATACATAAACTATTAGTGTAGTCAGTTTTCTCTATACCCAATCTATACATTGAAATTTTAACGTTTGTTGACTTGGTTGTATAAGTGCATGCCTAGAAACTCAACGAGAACTGGTGAAGTATTCGAAGCTTTATCTGATCCTGAGAAAGTTTTTAAGGCCTTGAACTGGGCCAATCAGAAAAGCAAACAGCAACAAGCAATTGAACAAATCGAACCGAACATGGGAGATCACGAAGAAAAGCCAGTTGCACCAACAGCTCCAGTGGCACCTCTTGTGCCAGAGGCTGCTCTCTATGATTGGGAACAACCCACTACTGAAAATCTGGCCACAGCGATTTTAGTCCCACAAATACATGCTGAATCACTCCAAATCACGAACAACATGCTGCACTTGTTGCAGAACAAAGGACTATTTTTTGGGGTCACAAGTCGAAGATCCTTAACAGCACTTGAAGAATTCCCTGTCAATCTGCAAAACCCAAAGGCAGCCCAATGTAACTCAGGAAGCAATCAAGCTATTATTGTTTCTATTCTCAGTGACAGGAGCTGCCCAGACCTGGCTAAACTCACTCCCCATTAATTCATAACAACTTGGGAGGAGTTAGTCAAGCAATTCGTGAACAAGTTCCACCCACCCAACATGACTGCTCAACAAATTGATGAAATTTTGAGTTTCAAATAGAGACCAATGTAAACACTGCATGAAATATGGGAACGATTCAAAGGGATGCTGGTCATATGCCCGCACCACGGTATTCCAAATCTGATGTTGGGGTAGCGTTTTTACATGGGATTGTTAGATAGCGTGAAGGATAATGTTGATGCTTCAGCTGGTAGAGCATTTTTGAGCAAAACATGGAGAGAAGGCCAGAGTCTGCTTGACAAGATAGCACAGAATTCGGGGTGGACAACCAGGAATGCACCTACCACTCCAGTGGTTCACTCAGTGCCTTTAGATCCGTCCAATACTCTTACTGAAAATATGGCCACGTTAATGACACAGTTGAGTATACTCACTAAGAAGGTGGAAGAATCAGGACAGAAGCAGCAGGTACACATTGTAGATACTACCAATGGGGGCTTGTGCACATCTTGCATTAGTCATCCAATTGGTAACCAATGGAATGCGGAACATGATCATCATCACTACCAAGAAGACATGAATTATATGTCTAATTATGGAGGCTAGAGACAAGGAGGTCAAAATTGGGGTCAGCAGCATCAGCCATACAGGCCAGTCCAACTACAGTTCAACAATGTAAACATGGGAGGTATGAAACCTCCTAATAATATGGCACCTCATCTAAGGCCACAGTGATATAATAATCAAAATCAGCAATAGGGGTATCATCCTCTTCAGCAGTAGGATGGTGGACAATAGAAAGATGGGTTTGATGGACTTGAGTCAATGATGCAGCAGGTTACTTGGTCAAACGCAAAAATAAGTGAAAGAGTAGATGCACATGATTCAGCTATTAAGAATATTGAAGTGCAGATGGGCTAGATTTCGATGTCTTTGAATAATCGTCCTCATGGGACATTACCTACAGACACTCAAATAAATCCAAAAGATCAAGGCCCCAAGCAGCTGATGGCAGTGAGCCTACGAAATGGCAGAGACTTAAACGTGGAGCAAGAGAGGGCTCGAGAAAGTAGACAGGCTGAGACACTTATACCTATGCCTATTGAGCTAGATTTGTAGATGAAACTGACAGAGGTGACAGTCCAGCCTGCCCAGGAAGAACAGAACATTTAGATTAAGGCTAAGAAAGAAGCTGAGACAGCCCAGGAATAAGTAGTTGAGGTGGCAGTTGATAAAGAGCAATCCCAAATCATTAGGAAGAAGAGACCTCCCGCACCATTCCCTCATAGGCTGGCCAAGTACCAAAAAGAGGAGTAATACAAGAAATTCTTGGAGATGCTAAAACAAATCCAGGTAAATATTCCATTGATAGATGCTTTGAAAGAGATACCTGGGTATGCAAAAATGATGAAGGACTTAATGTCCCGAAAATTCGATTTCCAAGACTTGGACACTGTGACTCTTACTCAGACTTACAGTGCAGTGGTGACTAGACCAATTGCTGAGAAGCTATCTGACCCAGGGAGCTTTACAATTCCCTGCACCATTGGTAATTTTGCTTTTGCCAAGACACTTTGTGATCTAGGGGCCAACATAAATCTTATGCCCCTGGCGATTTATATGAGGCTGGGGATTGGAAGAGCTAGACTCGCTGCAATGTTGTTGCAGCTAGCTGACAGGACTGTAAAAAGTCCTTTTGGTATCCTGGATGATATGTTGATTCGGGTAGGGAAATTTGTGTTCCCTACAGATTTTGTGATCTTAGACTGCAAGGTGGATGAAAAAATTCCCATAATTTTGGGAAGGCCATTTTTGCCCACTGGGAGAGCTCCCATTGATTATAAGACTGGGGAGCTCAAGATGAGATTGAAAGATGAAGAAGTAACTTTCAATGTGAAAAAATCTATGAGGCGACAAAGTGAATTCGCCAGTTGCTCTTTTATTGATGCCGTGGATGTAATTGTAGAAACTGATGATGAGATGCTGACTATTGAGGACCCTCTTGCTGCATGTCTGATGAATTTAGATGAGGTGAATGGAGAAGAACTGGCAAAATGGGTGTTGGCCTTAGAGGGTAGAGGGTTCTGGGATAGAACTCTTGAATTTGAGACCTTACACTTAGAAAATAGAGAACTCCTCCAGCTAAGCCATCCATTGAAGAATCACCCAAGCTAGAATTGAAGCCATTGGTTGCCTATCTAAGGTATGAGTTCCTTGGACTTGACTCCACATTACCTGTTATTATCTCATCTAGTTTGTTAGATGTGCAGGCACAACAACTCTTGCAGGGACTCAAGGAGTGTAAGACTGCTATTGGGTGGACCATGGCAGACATTAAGGGGATTAGCCCCGCCTACTGTATGCATAAAATTATGCTAGAAGAGGGACACAAACCTTCTAAGGAACATCAAAGAAGGCTGAACCCCAATATGAAGGAAGTGGTGAAGAAAGAAGTGAAAAAGTGGTTAGGTGCGAGAATCATTTTCTCAATCTCTAACAGCAGCTGGGTCAGCCTAGTGCAATGTGTGCCTAAAAAGGGTGGCATGATGGTGATAAAAAATGATAACAATGAACTGATATCAACACAAACCGTCACGGGCTGGAGAATTTGCATGGACTACAGAAAGTTAAATCTAGCCACCCGAAAAGACCACTTCCACCTTCACTTCATCGATCAGATGCTAGACAGATTGGCAGGGAGGTCTCACTTCTTTTTTTGGATGGGTACTCAGGGTACAATCAAATCTCTATTGCACCTGAGGACAGAGAAAAGACCTCCTTCACTTGCCCTTATGGCATTTATGCCTTTCGGAGGATGCCATTTGTCCTATGCAATGCACCCGCCACATTCCAAAGGTGCATGATGGCCATATTCACTGACATGGTAGAGGACATGATGGAGGTATTCATGGATGATTTCTCAATGGTGGGGAACTCATTCGATGAGTGCCTTATAAATCTGACTCGTGTACTGAACTGTGTATTGAGACTAACCTGGTTCTTAATTGGGAGAAGTGCCATTTCATGGTACAAGAGGGTATAGTCTTGGGGTACCGGTTGTCAAGTAAAGGGATGAGGTGGATTGCTAAAGTTGACATGCTGCCACCTCCAACTTCAGTCAAGGCAATCAGGAGCTTCCTCGAGCATGCCAATTTTTACTGGAGATTCATAAGAGACTTTTCAAAAATTTCCCACCCTCTCTGTGAGTTGTTAGAAAAATATCACCGCTTCTTATTTTCTGATGATTTTAGGGTAGCATTCGAGGAGCTAAAAAAGAGGCTGGTCACAGCACCAATCATCGTTGCCCTCGACTGGGAGAAACCATTTGAACTCATGTGTGATGCTAGTGACTATGCAGTGGGGGCAGTGTTGGGACAGCGGAAAGACAAACTAATGCATCCAATCTACTATACCAGTAGAACATTGAGCAGAGCCCAGCTAAACTACACTATGACTGAGAAGGAGATGTTGGCTGTGGTGTTTGCTTTTGATAAATTCAGATCATACCTGATCGGCTGTAAGGTAATTGTATACATGGATCATGCAGATCTCAGGTACTTGATTAAGAAGGAGTCTAAACCGTGCCTGATTCGTTGGGTGTTGTTACTGCAAGATTTCAACCTCAAAATTCGTAACTGTAAGGGCACAGAAAATCAAGTTGCTGATCATCTATCATGACTTGAGGGAGTGAAAATTCAAATAAGGTTTAAGAAATTCTGGAAACCTTTCCAGACGAGCAACTGCTCACCATAAGTCTTGAGGAATTTCCATGGTATGCGGACTTTGCAAACTACTTGGCTTGCGGTATAGTTCCCTATGATCTTTCCTCTGTACAAAAGAAAATTTTTTATCGTGACTGCTGCATGTATTATTGGGATGAACCTTATCTATTTCGAATATGTGTTGATAATATGATCCGGAGGTGTGTCCCCGAGATAGAATAATATTCTATTTTGAAGGCATATCATGCATCGGCGTATGGAGGACATTTTAGAGGAGTTAGGACAGCTGTGAAAGTGCTAGAGGCTCGTTTCTTTTTACCAACAGTATTCAAAGATGCGCACCAATAGGTGAAGGCCTGTAATTAATGTCAGCGAACCGGGAACCCGATTCAAGAGGTGGAAGTATTTGATGTTTGGGGAATTGATTCATGGGACCCTTCATCAGCTCCTTTGGCAATAAGTACATACTTATTGCTGTAGATTATGTGTCCAAATGGGTAGAAGCTGGAACATTTCCCACTAATGATGCAAGAGTAGTGGTGGGGTTTTTTAAGAAGAATATATTCACCCATTTTAGGACACCGAGAGCTATCATCAGTGACGGAGGCACCCACTTCTGTAATCGAGCCTTTGAGAAGTTGCTAGAAAAGTATGATGTGTGTCACAAGGTGGAAACACCGTATCATCCGCAGAAAAGTGGACATGTGGAAGCATCTAATAGAGATATAAAGAAAGTATTGACCAAGACTGTAAATGCCACAAGAATTGATTGGGCAAAAAAGCTAGGCTTATAGAACTGCTTTTAAAACTCCAATTGGTATGTCACCATATAAGTTGGTGTTTGGGAAGGCCTGCCACTTGCCAGTGGAACTTGAACACAAAGCTTGGTGGGCACTGAAACAGCTAAACCTAGACATTGAGGCTATAGGCACAACAAGAATCACTGAATTGCATGAGCTCGACGAGTTCAGATATCTAGCTTTTGAGAACACAAGGTTGTACAAGGAAAGGATAAAGAGGTTGTATGACCAGAACATTGTTGAGAGACATTTCAACCCCGGGGACAAGGTATTGCTCTATAACTCAAGATTAAGGTTATTCCCGGGAAAGCTCAAATCACGATGGTCTGGTCCATTTCGGGTGGTCGAAGTATTCCCTTCAGGGGTTGTGGAGATTGCCTCAGAGAAAGACTCGCACATATTTAGAGTCAATGGGCAGCGATTGAAGCTATATTTAGGTATGAGTGAACCAAAATAAGTGACAGAGATCCATTTGACGGAACCTCAGAGGTCGAGCGAATCATAAGTGTGCTTGTCTGCGTCATGCCACGATGTTAAATCAGGCGCTGCATGGGAGGTAACCCACGACTGTTGTATTTCATTTATTATGTAACCATGACCATAAAAACAAACTAGGCAAACTACCACGATCGCGGTGGAACCGTGGCAGGACTGCAGTGAGAGGCGAGGACACTGCCTCGACATTGTGCAGCTCATCGCGACGGCGGTGAAACTGCGGTAGAACTGCGGTGACATTGTGTAGCTCACCGCGACCATGGTGATAGCCTAACATTCTGCCTTGGATTATTTAATCCACAGCGGCCACGGTAGGACCGCGATCGATCACGATGGGCACCAGGTACGTTCTCTTTAACTATGTTTTTCTTTCTTTTTCTTCTTCTATTTACCCTTATTCAACCCCCTCCCTCTTAATAACACAATAGTACCCCCGATCCCGCCTCATATAATTCTAAATTCCTCTCTTTATCTCTTTAAACCCTAACTCCCCAAATCCCTCTCTTCTCCTTATTCTTCTTCACTCATACTACTCCCCCATCTCCATTCCTCTCAATCCTTCTTCTATCAAGGTATGTAACTCACCTCCCTTTCTCTTTTCTTTTTTGTATGTTGTTGTAGTTGTATGCTAGCCTAATGTTGCAATTGTGTAGTAATTTTTAGTAGATTTTTGTTCTTTTTCTTGTTTTTCTTTTGAATTTCGTTTGGGTAATAACATGTGAAAAGGCTGTGTGTATAATATGGTGGCAAGGTGTATCGTTATGGGTGTTGAATGAAGTGTTGTGGGGTGTGATGGTGTAGTAGAATCTTTGATTTAGGGAAGCTTTGATGTATCCATAAGGGCTATGTGTATGAAGAAATTGTTTTTCCCATAAGGTATTTGGGAAATTGCTCCAATGGCGTTATAAGGGCTAATGTGACATGGTTGTGGTGAAGTCTGAGTAACCACTCATAGTCACATATTTTACACACTCACTGATAGGCGTTTCTCTGGTTTACAGGTAGAATAACTCCATCTAGGAAGAGACACAACACCGGATCCTCCGCTAGTGGATCAGGAAGCTCCTTAAGAGGTAGGGGCAAGCTAGTGCGACACAATTTGACCGCGCTAGGTTTGCCTCCAAATCGGCGGAGGATCGGTACAATGCAAAGGCAGCTAAGAAATTTCTATATGAGGTGCATATTGACTGACAAGCCTTAAAGGTGGAATGCCCGAATATCTTCAATGAGTTGATGACGTGTCAGCTGGACATCTTCTTCGAGGTACCGGAGGAGGCCAATATTCAGATGGTTAGGGAGTTCTATGCTAATTGCCCGAAACATGAGAATAGGGTTGTTACTGTGCACAATTCCCGGGTAAATGCATCCATTGAGACCATTCGCAGGGTGTACCAGCTGCCAGTATTCAGGGGAGAATCTGATGATTGTCGTACTTTTAGCTCAACACATGCCTTGTGGGGAACTCTTCTGGAGACTATCTGTATGAACAGAGAATACATATGGATAAAGCCCAGGATCACACTTAACTCCCAGTCTCTCACTTGGGAGGCTAAGTGTTGGCTTACCATTATCAACAGTCGGCTGTTGCCCTCCAGCAACACGACCGATGTCAATCTACCATGGGCGTCAGCAATCTACTGTTTCATGGCACACAGGGATTTTGATGTGGCCAGGTTCCTCCATGATGAGATGATCATTAGATCACCTGAGTTACTCAAGGGATTTTACTTCCCTTCTCTAGTCACCAGGATGTGTCGTCTTGCTAGAGTCCCTGAAGACCTTAGAGTTGATGGGAAATTACCACTGAAAGCCCCATTCCTGGCAAGAAAAATTAGAATTGGGATGGAGCCGGTGGTGGATGTTGATGAATCAGATGATGAATCTGATGATGATGATGCTGAGGTAGCTGAGGTCCCACCATCTACAAGAGTTGAAGAGGCAGGCCCATCACAGCCACCCCGAAGCACCCGCCTGACATATTTGGAGAAGGACATGGCTGGGTTGCGTACCTCATTCACTGATTTGGGTGCCCGCGTAAACGCGATGGCTGACCGGCAGGTAAAATCGGAGAAGAAATTCTTAGGCTAGCTGAGAGCTCTGGGCCTTGCTTGCAATGTGAACCCAGACACTGTCTCCGATCAGGAGTGATCTTTCAGGGAAGTTCCTTTACCTCACTATTCTTTAATTTTTTATGTCATGAGGACATGTCTACAGTTTAAGTGTGGGGTGGCGGATACTTCAATGCATGTATGTATTTGCAACAATTTGACTGTTTTATTTTTTTCTTTTTTGTTATTTTGCTTTGATTGTTTTTGGTGTTTTGAGTAATAGTTTCATTAGGTAAGTTAAAGTAGGTAAGTGACTTGTCCCGACGACGGATCCTTTAGACAATTTTCTTGAGGGACGTAAGTCTAGAGAAAAGAAAAAAAAAGATTTTTTATTTTTAGGTAGTGTAGTAACTCCCTATTGGTTTTTCTTTGGGCCACGGTTCTTTTCCAAGGGTTTAGCTTGAACCTGGTGTAGGTAGTTTTTGTTTATTTTGTTTATTTTGTTTTAGTTAGCATCGATGAGTTAAGAGCTTAAATAGAAAGAGAATCCCTTAGTGTTAGTACACCTGAACATAATCGACACTCTTAGTCTCAATGGTTGAATCTTGCTAAAGTGCCTTAAAGTTGTATGTTTGTAGCTGACTTGAACTTAAAAGAGAATGTCTTGATAAATCAACCCGGAGTGAGTCATGTTCCATGTGTGTGTGAGCTATACTATATTCTATGCTTTACATTTGATGCCTAGAACTTGCCCTGTGTGTTTGCAAAGCGAAATAGTAGCTTCATTTAGTCTTAGAAGTGATATAGGCATTTCTTTATTAAGCCAAATATATATAACGTAAACCCACCTGAATGTAATACATCTTAGTTAACCCCATTGAGCCTATAAGCCTGTTTCTTTGGCAACCACATTGCGAACCTTACCCAATTGTTTGAATAGCCTTCTGTTTGAACCCTTATCCCTCCCATTAGCACTCGAATGGTATTGAAATTATGTAAAAGCAAAAGTGTGGGGTGGTGGTTTGGTTTTGAGTGAAACCATTGAAATAGAGAAAAGGTGCAGAGTTTTGAAGAATAAAAGAAGAAGCACCACAAAAAAGAAGAAGAGAAAAATGTGTTTGTAAATAAACATAGTGGTTGATAAGTGTAGCTTGATGCAAATGCACCTAAAGGAATGGGTTGTTGTAAATGAATTGTGGGGAATGTCTGGTTGACAGAGGAATGATATGAAATGTTAATGTGTTATGTATTAAAAGAGCTTAGGGAGGCTAGTCACTATATCCACATATATCCTACCCATCTCTTAGCATACATTACAACCAAGTGAAATCCTAATTGATCTTAGACTGGATATGCTCGATTAGTAGAGTATTAAACTACGGGTAAGCCTACGGTGCATCTTTGTGGCATATGAATATTATTTCTGAGAGTGTTGTGTGAGGGAACTTGATTCACAAATGAAAGGTAAGTCTTGACTCTTGTATAGAGTAGTTTGAGTAAGTGCGAATATAGCGTGGTACGAGAGATTCGACTATTGAGGCAAAGGCTGTTCACTACTAGGTGCAACTTTGATAAATTGTTCAAGGTGTGATTCATTAAGGGAAAAGCTTAGGGAAGGAACTTTGATAGGGTGTGGTGGATTGCTAGAGGAATAGCAACGATTTAAGTATGAGGTGTTGATATTAGGCTATATTGATGATATTTACACCTTAATATTGCCATGATTTATTGTTGTTTTATAGTCAAAGTAATAACAAAATACTCTAAATGGTGTTCTTTTGTTTCGCAGGGAATATTCCAAGTGAGGAAGCACTATGGAGTATTTTGGAGGCAATAATGTGAAGAAAACGCCCAAATCAAGAAGTACCTGAGCACAAAGAAGCAAAAAATGGACTGAGTGAATTCCACCGCGACCGCGGTGGATCCGCCGCAGATCAAGTACTTGCGGTAGAATATTCAGCGTTCACTGCGGTCGAGCCGCGATCTTTCCGCGACCGCGGTGAACTGTTCATGTTCCAGAAAGTTAGGGACCAAAGTGTAAATCGGGAAAAACTTGTTTCAAACCCTTATAAACCTTAGAAGCTCGCCCAAGACATGTTTAAGATTGTTTTTAGACTACTTTGGAGGCAAGAACAAGTGTGAGAAGAGTAACAAAACATTAGAGTTCTTCTATATTATCTTTATTATTTCAATTATCCATTATGAATAATTTAGTAGTTTTATCTTGTTTTGTCATGAGTAGCTAATTTCCTAGTCCAGGGTTTTGATAGAACCTATTGACGGATGAACTACTTGGTATGTTAATATAGTTTACCCAGTTTAATCTCTATTTGTTCAACTATATGCTTGTTGTAGTTAATTGACAGGATCCTCAATTAGCTGTGTCTATTTAGTGTGCATAACTCGGGAGATAGTGCATATTTAGGTAATTGTTGAACAATACCACTCCCAAAGAATAAGAGGGATAAATAACTGAGGGTTTAAAGGCGAGATTAGGGATAACGAAACCTTGGGTGAAATCAAAAGTCAGCTATAATAGATAAAGCTAGCTAGCGTAACTCGGGATAGTGCGTCTAGTATATTGTCGTGATTAATCGGGAGAGATTTACGGTAATAAGAGTGCTCATGATTGATAGAGACTAGTTGGTGAATTTATGTGAAACATAACTGGAAGGGATTCCATCAATAAGGGAAATCATAACCTTGAATCCTTCTCTTAATTGTTTACAACGTAATCATAGTTAATCTTGCTTACTTAATTGCAGTTTTTCATAGTTAGTAAAAACATTCTCAGCTATTATTCAAATGTTTGGGAAGTTGATTTCGTAGAATTTAGTAAGTCTAACAAGAGTAATTGATAGGTTAATTCCTTGTGGATTTGACTCTGGGCAAAATACTCAGATTATATTTGCAACTTTGGCGTGTCCTTTTTATAAGGCATGGTTGGGCGTGATCAGAGCTTCTCGAGCATCCTCATGATGGCAGGGTCAGTTCCTGATCCATTATCTTTCAATTTCTCCGATATAGGTTCGACCTTGTGAATGACTTCCTGTGATGAATCAAGCTCAATTCTGCTTAGTGTTCGGTTCAGTTGCGATAGTGCGCTATCGCAACTTGCTAAGTCTGCAACATCTCAAATATCATTCGAAGGCTAATCTCGCCTTCTTCACCGCTCTGTGCATTTTGATCGGTTGCCCGGGCGTTTCTGCGAAGGCTATTTTCTGGGTCGGCGCCTGAATTCCCATGAATGGAAACACGAGAACTGACATCGATTGGATCTATGGCTGGTGGTCCATCGAGATTGACTAGAGGTACTCCGTTTCCCAGGGTGACTATGTTCTTGTTCTCGCCATGAAGATAAAGGCCGGTGTCTATGGGAGTGGGCACTTCTTGAGAGTTTGACATGTTGATTCCTGAAATCAAAGACACATACGAGTACAAGCATAAAAACAATATGTGTTATGAGGATTAATATTAGGTAATCACTATTATCCTTAGCCTCACAGTGGGCGCCAAACTGTTTACCTAAAAATTGGATAACAATTTAACTTATAATGTGGTTTTAAGAATAAGTGATTTCAACTAATACCAATGGATAAACATAAAGATAAGTGATGGAAATTGACAATAATATAATGCAAACAAGTGTTTGGACAGAGCCCTCGAGCTTGAATATCCTAGAGCTAGTTATGTAAGAAAAGTTAGAATGCAACAAGCTGATAAATAAGAGAATGTAAATTGAAGAGAGAACACATTATTTCTTTTATCCGTGTGAATAGAAGGTGTCTACAAATGTTGAGGACTCCTCTTTATGTAGTAGAGCAATCCTAATTATGGTATAACTCCAATTACAAAAGGAAATCACATGATTAGCTAATTAACCGCCTTTGATTTGATCTATTCCGAGATTCTCGCCGTGATCTTCGACGAGTCTATCTCGCTTTCCCGTTATTGTGCTTCGCTCGGAGTCTGCCCTGTTTGACCTCGATCACTGCCGACTTCGATCTCGGCAAGCACTTTGATTCTCGAACACAGTACCTATCTTCGTCACTTTGATCTGCTCTACTTCGAGGCTAACCCTCGAAATAATTCCTTAGTCCTATTAAATAGCAAAATCGGATAGGCCCGATCTAACGTATACACGCTTAACTCAACCTCAAAAGGTAATTTACCATATGCGAATTGCCCAAAATCACATAAGAAAGACAAATTGTCATATCTACCATTGATACTAACACTCCGCCGCGGCACTCTCTTTTCCAACTCATCCGTTTATGCAGTCTTTGTAGCCAGGTAAGCAACAACATTTGGACCATCTAAGTTGATACGTTATAATCAAGCAACTTCTTGGTTAAACAAAGTTAAGTATGGTATCACTTAAATAATTTATTCTTTTGCAAATTAAATTAGTGAAGAAAATTTTAGTACTAAACTTATGTCGGCGTGGAGACGTTGACTCTATGTGGATATCCGTATATCCAATATTGATTCCTATTGTGCGACCAAAAAAATCCGTGGAATCCATTGTTGAAGAATAAACTATTTTGCTTTCTCCCTTAGCTTGCATTTGAAGAAAAGTCTTTTTCAGTCACAAGATTAAGGAAATTATTTTCAATAAATAGCAATAAAAGAGGGTTATTTGGGTATGATGCTAAGGTATACCTGGTGAAGGTCATTAATATAAATATTTTACATACATGTTAGTAGTAATTAAAAAATACATAGTGCAAAAGTTATGTGCTACGTAACATATAGTATAAATACAGGTTCTGTGATTGTCACAACACAGTCCAACTGTAATGATGGCCTTTTCTTCTCCTTTGTTTTCTAACTTTGGCGTGTGTTTGGCAGATCCCAAGAACAACAAACTAAACACTATAGAAACTCCAGTTTCAACAGGTATTCCTGTTCATTATTCATCATCTCAGCCAAACATCGTACACAGTGAATTCAAGAATTTTGATGAGATTAATGGTGATAATGATCAATTAGATGGAACACTTAAGAAGCTTAATCACAATGCAAGTGAACGTGATCGGAGAAAAAAATTTAATAGCTTGTGTTCTTCTCTTCGTTCTTTGCTTCCACCTACTGATCATACGGTATAATTCTTTCTTTTGATCCTAACTTTTACCTTCTTCTGATTCTTTTTTACATTTTTCTTTAGGTAGTGAAAAGATAAATTCATCAAAATACTTTGTGAACTTCGCAAACAATACAAATTTACGAGATTGATATTATCTTCTTAGCAAAATAATAATGTCATCATGAAACTAATAGCAGTAGTTTTCTTATATAACCATCTAGTATTCAGAATCCACTAAGCGATTAATCCAAATTCGTACCTCATAGGACCATTATAGCGGAAATGTTCACCACAAAAAATAAGACAGTCCGAAATGGGATATGAACTGCAAATTTCACTTGTAGAGGTGCAACCAATAATTATTGCAGTAAATAATTTAAGCACGGGTGCAAGTACATATATTTAAGTAATTTTAAAAAAATACAATATTGTTATATATAGTTTAAGGAGAGGAGCATGAGTTCATGTGAACCCATACTCCTTAACCTAGATACGCCCTTCTAAATCTTAGTTGTGGAAATAGACTGAGTATGTTGTTATTATATATTGTCATTTCCCACCGTACTCCCTTGCGGTAAATGAAAAAAAGGAAGAAAAGTATTACATAACTTAGCTACTTGTTTGCTCCGCCATTTGAGTTCACAGTTCTGTAATTTGACGTGTTGCTATTAATTACAGAATAATTGTTTCGTTTTATTTTGGAAAGAATTAATTAATACATAATATTGGTCAACAATGAGGGATTAAATTCCTTAGGGACACACAAGTTCGGAATATATTTTTGCATTTTTCAGTTCTAAATTCTGTTTTTCTCTTTATGAACAAAGTTATACTAACACTTAATGTTTCAACAGAAAAAAATAAGCTTTCCAGCCACAGTAGCAAGAGTGATAAAGTACATACCAGATTTAAAGAAAGAAGTGGAAAGACTGAGACAGAAGAAAGAAGATCTCACATTAAGATCCATCCCTAAGAAAGAATATTCTGCTGATTTTAATAAGCAAACAATAATTAGAGGAGGAATTCAGAGTTCTTTATCAGTTATCTCAGCAAATCAATTGGGAAATAGAGAAGTCATTATTCATATATCTATTTTGAAGACCAATAAGAGTTCGTTTGCTGAAGCTGTATCAGAATTAGAGGAGGAAGGACTTCTTCTACTAAATGCATCTTCTTTTGAAACTTTGGGAGATAGAGTTTTCTACAATTTGCATTTTCAGGTATTTTTATAAATTAAATTTCACTCTCTTTCTTTTCTCCATCTATAAGGTTTTTGAGGTTCAAACATATTATTAAAATTGTGCACCTCAAATTATCTATGTTACTATTAATTAATATATTGCGCAAACTTTGTTGATCTTACTTTATTTTATTACTGATATTGAACAGGCACAAGGAACTTTACCGATTAACGTTCAAATATTAAGAGACAAGCTCTTATCGTATTATGAGAAGGAAGACAAGTTATTACCACCTTGGATTTCTGGCTCCTTTATTACTTAGAAGTTTCATTACGAACACATATATATTTTTTTATTTACGTTGTCATATATGGTGAACATCATAGTATATAATATGTTCAAGAGACTAGTGATGAGTGCAAAACGTATGATAGAAATAAAGTCCAACCGCATGATAAATAGTGTAAAGATCTATTCAACGGTCTTTTTGATAATATATACATGAGCAAATAATAGTTATAGTCTAACAATTTTTCGAATTTCAAGAGTGGAATTTGTTTACTTAGTCTGCCTTTTTTCTCCTGATGGATGGTTATTATTTTTCGTTGAATGCATTTCCGGCATATACGTAGATTTGATAATCAATGGTGCTTTTTCAACCTTTAAAATTTTTTTTAATTATTAAATTAAAGTAATATAAAAGTTCAACGGACAAAGCGTCTGTACATCAATGTTATAGTTTACGTAGTTGCTAGATTTTTTTTAAAGATTGAATTGATGTTTAGTATACTCTTTGTATACGGTAGACCCGATTTCATGTCACGATCCCAGTTCACCCTCCGGAAAGTATTGTGACGGCGCCTAATCTCTACGACTAAGTAATTCTAACAAATGCGGAAAGAAAATAATTAAAAACTGAGATAACAACAAGAAACAGTGTTGAAGATGCCGCCTGGCATATAACAGTACAAGATTTTCACACTACTAGAAATTCGGTAAAAAGCGACCACATATAGCGACCAACGCCACTTATCTCAATATACCGACCAAAACGCGTCCAAACATGCTTGACCGCTATATTGGTGGCCCTTTCACCTTAGAGACCAAATTAGCGACCAACTTTGGTCGCTAAGGTAAAATGACCAATGTTCAGTGTAAACAAAATACCACCACTTTGGTCGGTATAATATTTTAAAAATATAAATTTAGCTACCAATGTTGGTCTGTATATATAAATTACGATATTTTTTAATTATTATAATTCAAAATTAGCGACCAACTTTGGTCTGTAAATTAAAATATATATTATTTTAAAAAATATATGTGTAACAATCTGGGTTCATAAGCGACCAACCTTGATCGTCAATTTTTAATTTTTTTAATTATTTTTAGATATAAGCGACCAACCTTGGTTGCTAATTGCCAGAACTTTTTTTTTTAATAGGTAATCGACAAGCTTTTGTCGCTTTTCTGGGTAATAGTTTTGGTATAAAATGCCTGTTTTGGCAGCTACACCACCTGCCAGCATACCAAAATTTCTAACCTCCGTTCCAATTTATGTGAGCTTGTTTGACTGGACACGAAGTTTAAGAAAAAATAAAGACTTTAGAAATTTGTGGTCCTAAACAAGTCAAAAAGGGGGCCAGAGTATTTGTGTGGTTATAAAAGCTTCTACTAAGGGTAGAATTGTAAGTTTAAGGTAAATTGTTACCAAATATAGAAAGGGGTCATTCTTTTTGGAACAGACCAAAAAGGAAATAGGTTCATATAAACTGGAACAGAAGGAGTATAATTCAATTCATAAACTACAATTTCAATATCAAAATCTCCACAACAACCCAACAACAACAACAATAATATAACAACAACAATAACACAATTCAAAAAATACATTAAATCAAACAAATTGAAGTTCAATAGAACGAACAAATTAGACTAACAAAACTAAGTTAACACTTATTACAACTAGTTCAAAACCAGTTCTATTTATCTAGTTCAGAGTATACAAAAGTCAAGGAATGTTTTGTACAACATCATTATCATCACCCTCTCATGAATTTTCATCAACAAGACGGTATACTGAAGGGTCTACGTGTCGAGGACGAGAAGAACGATCACGGGGAGGACGGGAGGAACGAGCACGGGGAGAACAGAAGGAACACTCACGTTCAAGTCGAGCCTCTGGCAATGACTCATAAGACCGAGGAATAGGAAAACCTCCAGAAGCTAGGAGATTTTTGAGCTGCTCTTGCATGCCATGTTATTGAGCTTGCATGCCAATATGCTGAGCATCTCTAAGACTTTCTCTTTCCTTGGCCGCTTCTAGCTCGGATGTGAGCTTTGTCACAATCTCCCGCATATCTGAGAGGATCTCCCTATCAAGTTGCTCGCCTTGCGAGGAAGTCCCTATTCCTTGCATTCCACACTTATAGCAATGAATTTTTTTAGTAGGAAGCCCGTATACCTTCCCCCATTTTGGATTGCCAGTAGCCTCTGTCGATATTCTTTCAGCATCCTCGTCCGAAGGTTGGATTGGCTCGCTCGACTCATTAGGTGGATGACTGCGTATGAATTCCTCCACGTCAGCTGTGAAGTGACCCTATAAGAAAAATTACATTGAATTAGTATTTCAAAATTTATATAAAAGTAAATCAAAATAATTAATGAAAAGTGAAAACTTACATGTACAGTCGAGGCTCGACCCTCGACCCACCTTTCTTGATCCATCTCTTTCTTATTCTTTACAATATGAGTCTCCTTGAATAGCCCATCTTGGTTCATTGAACGCCCCAACTTCTTTTTCTGAAAACTCATAAATTTTATTTAATAAACAAAATAGATGCACTTTGAAAATTAAAATAAATTAAGCAATTACTACCAATCTTTTTATCGTCCCTAGGCTGATCGCACCTCCAATGTGCAAGGAGCCTCCCTTATCAGATGCGCGAACTTTCTTTTCTTTATTGCTCATATCTAAGAACTTTGCGGTAAGCCATTTCCTTTTCAAATCCTCCCATAAATTTTGAGGCAACCAACTAAGCTTTTGGTTTAACTTTCTAGCTTTGGAGAAACTGTGCGACAACCGCTTGCGAGTTTTGTGATGAAAATTTGTAGCCACTTCCGCGCTATAGCAGTGTTCCTATACATTTCACGATCCAATTCTCGAACCCGGCCGTGATGGCGCCTTGCATGAAAACAAGGTCAGCCAGAACAACACAAATACCTCTTTTTAAACAATTAATTAACATTAACAAATCTAAAACATGTTTAAGATAGCCATAAATGCGGAAACAGTGATAATAACCAGGGAAACCATCCCGACACAACCCAAACCGGGGTGTACAAGTCATGAGCTACTACAGAGTTTTCTATAAGCCTACAAAGTATGAAATCCGATACAATAATCTGAAGAAAACATAAATGATAGAGGATAAGGGAGACAAGGGGCTGTGGACGTCAACAACTGCCTCGTAACTCCAAATCGTTGCCTGGTCTGGAAAGAATCAGCGCTCAGATGCGGACTCTGCTATGCCTGAATCTGCACATATGGTGCAGGGAATAATGTGAGTACTCCGACCCAGTGAGTAATAATGATAAATAATGACTGAAAGCATGAAAACATATAAAGGCACAAAGCAATTCTATATTAGGCAGTAAATCACTTAAAGCAGTAAAACCGTAAAGAATCAAATGAAATCTCCTTTTAGAAACAGGTAAATCAAGTAAAACAACAAGTAAATAGTGAGTAGTATTCTGCTCCTCGGTCCCAGTATCAATCGCTCAGTACAGTATCAGCCCCTCGGGCTCAGTATTAGTCACTCAGGATAGTATCAGCCCCTTAGGCTCACTCTCAGATCATATGGGTACCCGCGCTCACTGTGGGTGTGCAGACTCTGGAGAGGCCCCTTACGGCCCAAGCGCTATATCAAGCCACCTCGTGGCATCATCACTCGGCACTCGGCCTCACATCACTCAGCCTCCCATCACTCAAGCCACCTCGTGGCATATAAAGCATCTCATATCACTCAACATATCCTCACATATGGCCCTCGGCCTCACTCAGTCTAGATATCATCACAAGCCCCTCTGGCATCAGTAAAACAGTAGTGCTCAACCCAAACAACATTGGAAATATCATTTAAATCTCAAAATTCAATTAGAAGTGGCTGATTTTGTAAAACAGTATTAATCAATAGGACTGAGTTCAAGTAATATATTAATATAGTGAGGAAAGGGTGATAAAAGTCCCCGAAGGATTCAAGTAGTCAGCATGAAGCCCAAAATATTGCAATAATCCCAAATCATGTTGATAACAACACATCTCAGTCAAATACGCGGTAAAAACATGAATCGGGACGGACCAAGTCACAATCCCCAGTAGTAAACAACCCCGCGCTCGTCATTAAGCGCGTGTTTCACCTCAATATAGCACTACGTTGTGCAATCCGGGCTTTCAAACCCTCAGGACATCATTTACATTACTCACCTCAAGCCGGCCAAATCTCTAGCTCGCTATGTCCTTGCCTCTCAAATCGGCCTCCTCGCACGTCGAATCTGATCAAAACCACAATGAATATGTCACAATAGGCTAAGGGAACATAATCCAATCGAAAATAATCGAAAAACATCAAAATTCCAAAATTTAAAAAACCCGAGCCCCGGGTCCACTTCTCGAATTCTAGAAATTTTCACATCAACGGGTTCCTTATCTTGCCACGAGTCCATACATACCAAGAACTCCCAAATCCGAGCCCAATTGACCCATCAAAACCCAATTTGAAATATCAAAACTCAAGCCCCAGTTCTTTCCCTTTTTGCTAAGTTTTCATGAATTTCTAGGTAAATTCCACAATTAAATCATGTTTTTAGTTCATAGGACTCACCTCCAATCAATCCCAGTCGAAACCCTCTTCAACTTCTCCCAAAAAGCTCTCAAGGTGCTCAACAATGGAGGAAAATAACTTAACCTCGCGGAACAAAATGATTTAAACTCTACTGCCCAGTCGAAACAGCATCTGCGGTCAAATCTCGCATTTGCAACTCCTGCTTTTGCGGTCACCTTCCGCTTCTGCAGAAATTCACTTATGTCTATAATCCGCTTCTGCGGAATTTCATTTAAGCCCCATATACCGCATCTGCGGTCCAGAACTCGTGTCTGCGACTCCGCAGATGCAGTCCCCACTCCGCATCTGCGGTCCTGACGAGCCCACATAAAAACACCACCTGTGTCCTGTCTTTCGCACCTGCGAGACCGCTTCTGCGGTTCCAATTCCGCAGAAGCGAAAATACCAGAAGCAACATGCCTGCAATTCGCACAAGTCCAAAACTCATCCCGATAGCCGTCCGAAATCACCCCGAGGCCTCCGGACCTCAACCAAAAGCACCCACGCATCCTTAAACACCATTAAAACTTGTTCCAATCATTAAACACCTCAAACAACACTAAAAGCATCAATTCTCATCGAATTCAAGCCTAAGTTTTTCAAAAATTTCCGAAATACGCATTCGATCTAATACCTAACCAAATCACCTCCAAATGACCTGAAATTTTGCACACACATCCCAAATCACCTAACGAAGCTACATCAACTCTCAAAATTCTATTCCGACCCTCGGATCAAAATCTCATCTATCAATCGGAATTCGCCAAAATACTAACTTCGCCAATTCAAGCCTAATTCTACACTGGACCTCCAAAATCACTTCTGATCTCACTACTAAGTCACAAATCATCCCAGGAAACTAACCAAATCACCGAAAATCACACCTGACCCTCTAACTCATAAGTCAACATCCGATTGACTTTTCCAAACCAAACCTTCCTTAAAGAGACTAAGTGTCTCATTTCCTACTAAAACCTCTCCGAACCAACTCGATCACATAAGATACGAATAACGAAGCATAAAGAAGCTGAAAATGGGGAAACGAAGCGGTAACTCATGAGACGACGGGTCTGGTCGTCACACATACACACTTGCTCTATATTTGAAAAGTTAAATATTATATGAAAATATCATAAATATAAATAATTATACTACTCAAAAGAATGTTTATACCTTAAATTGATTAAATATTTGCTCATTCATCGAGAATAGAAATTCACTCCAAGTCGCATAAAGGCCATTATAAAGCTTTCTGGTGGCTTTGGTGATTATCCTTGTAGTAATATTACTCGAGATGAACCTGCAATTTAATAAAAAAATACATTAATATCTTAGTACAAACTGTACAAAACAATAAATGTAAAAATAACAAATAATTACACATCACCCCGAGGGACTATGATGATCCTCCCATATTGATCATAATGCACCTCCTCGTCATCATTAGCATCACCGTCCGAAGCATGTATATCAGAGGCATGCGTGGAAGGTGTAGGTGGGTCAGAGCTAGTATCTCACAGGCGAAGGCCTAAAATAGATAGAGTCACTGATGAAGATAGTTGCGATCCCTATGACTGCGACATAGTTGGATGGACCGCAAATGGCTGTGATACTAATGGCTGTGATACTGATGGCTGTGATACTGATGGTTGTAACCCAAATGGATGTGACATAGATGGATGTGATCCATGTGGATGCGATATGGATGGTTGCGATGCACGTGGTTGTGAGGCAGCTGGACTGTATGCCGGACGTATAGTCTTATGGCCCTGTGATGAAAGATCTGGTGTCTGCATGAAGGTGTAGGGCCCGTGATGCTATGGCAGCTTAGAATGGCCCTGGGGTGGAGGACAAGGCATAGGCATAGGCATCTCTAAAGAGGGTGGAAACGATGGATTATTATCTTCTACCCTCATCTTTCCCTTCCTAGCCTTTTCTCGACGTCGAGAACTAGTATGATCATTGTTACCTCGACCCTTGCCTGTCATCTATATAATATAATACATATTTAGATTGAAACATATAAGAAACTAGTTATAAAATGAGTGTTATTAAAGAAAAAAACTTTTTAAAGCTCATCGACACATTGTTCCTCGTCCGAGAATCAATTATAACAAACTAATTGATATAAGTCGAGATATTTAATTTGTTTTTAATATTCAATGATGCATCTGAGTAGTTTATAAGTCGATGAATCAATTTACAAGTGCATCAATCTCTCGGGTTCTTTTAGGGATTGATAGACTTGTCAAGATCCTAATTAGTATATATGATTTTTCATCAAATATATTTGTGTGTAAATTGATAGATTGATCTATAACCTACTCAGATGCATCGATATTAAAAATAAAACGTCTATATTATATATATATATATATAACACGCTTCGCTGTACTACTTTAACTACATGTATAGCATATTAGATTATATTTTAGTGTATTCATCCCTTGTATTACAAAAGTGTTAAGGGATTACATTTATATTATTTAGATAGTAAATATAAAAGTGATTTTTAATTTGGACCAACGTTGACCTGAAAAGAGACCAAATTTGGTCGCTAATTATCCAGAAATTAAGAATTAGCGACCAAAATTGGTCGCTAATTTTAAATAAGATTTATTTATATTTTATAAAATAATAATAATATAATTATTAAACATTATAACTGGGTCCCAAAGCCAATTTTAAATAATATTTATTTATATTTTATAAAATATTTTAAATAATAATATAATTATTACAACGTTATAAATAGGTCCCACATTAGCGACCAAAGTTGGTCGCTAATTGCAATATTTCTTTGACTAAGCAAGTCTGACCAGCCCAGTCAACATGTTGACCACTTTACTGACCAAAAAGTGACCAACCATGATCGGTAAATTATTTAATAATTTTCTTCACATTTGCGACCAATTTTGTTCACTTTTTTTGACCAATCAACTTTGGTCGCAAATGTATTGTCAGTAATTCCCAGATTTCTAGTTGTGTCAACTTAACACTCCCAAAACCCGGAACCCCATGAATCACAAGCTAAAAGTTTACATAAAAGCTCTAACTCTAGAAATATCTATCAACAAGGAATAATACATAAGGGGTATACTAGTACTGAGAATAGAAAGGGACTCCACGGTCTGCGGACGCAATATACCTCGAAGTCTTTACAAAGCGCCTCACCTCAAGTGTGATAAGACTGAGTGGAAGTACCTGGATCTGCACATGAAAAACATGCGCAGAAAAGGCATGAGTACCCCACAACAGTACTCAGTAAGTGCCAAGCCTAACCAGCGGTCGGGTAGTGACAGGGAAGGTCAGGGCCCTATTGAGGTTAAATGAAATACGAGGTATAACAATATAAAATAAGACAGTATAATTAAGTGCAACAATATGAAGTAACACAGGATAGAAAGAACAAAAACAACTACAACAAAGATAAAATAATCACGAAAAGGAATACAGCTCAACGCAAAGATAACAACCGGGGATCTCCCAAGTTACCGTCCTATAGTCCCAAATATAAATATTCAGTAGATCTCCCGGGATACCATCCCGTAGTCCAACTCATGAATATCCAGTGGATCTCTCGGGATACCATCCCGTAGTCCATCTCATAGTGCGCGGGGATCTACCGGAATCCTAATCCGTAGTCCCAAATATAAATGCCCAGTACTGGGGGAATCTACCGGGTACAATACAATAGTTCCAACATAAAGTGCGAGGGGATCTCCCAGAATACAAATCCGTAGTCCCAAAGTAAACATACAAGGGGATCTCCCAGGATACTATCCCGTAGTCCCAAAGTAAATACACAACAGCAATACGAAGAATACTCAATTCAATTCAAATTTTTTACCAAGGTAAAACATGTAATTTTAACCTAGCATACTGCACATAATCCAAATAAGGGAGTTTGAGCAAATAAAGCAATTAAGTCACTTGTACATGCTTCCCTAAGCTAACAATAGGTTTAAATTGCAAGTAGTGTAAATAGGGAAAGAAACACAATTATAATTACTTAGTGAAAAATCGGATTTTCAACAATTAGCACAAGTACGCACTCGTCACCTCACGTACAAGACATTTCAAATATCAACAATACCAATTCCTAAGGGGAAGTCCCCCCACACAAGGTTAGGCAAGCCACTTACCTCGAACCGGCTCAAAATCAACCTGAAACCACGTTCTTGCCATTAGTACTCGACTCCAAATGGCCCAAATCTATTCAATTCAATTGCATAATGTAAATAACATTTTAAATAACTGACTCTACAAATAAATTCTAAGCTAATACATAAAATTAGGTAAAATAACCAAAATGCCCCTTGGGCCCAAGTCTTGGAATCTGGTAAAATTTATATTTTTCAGAATCCTCATACTCTCACAAGTCTAACCATACCAAAATTATCCAAATCCGATGTCAAATTCCCAATTAAAACTTGAAATTTAGGTCTAAGAACTTTCTCCAATTTTTCCACCCCAAATTCGAATATAAAGGATGAATTTAAGCATAGATTCATGGAAACTAAAAAAAAAACTGAGTAAGAATTACTTATCCAAAATGCCCAAGTGAAAATCTCTCCCAAAATCGCCAATCCCGAGCTCCCAAATCAATTTTTCAAGTTATAAACTTAACCCACCCTCGCTTCTGCCCATTTTCTGTCCAATGAAACCGCATCTGCGGCTCTGAGACTGCACCTGCGGTTCCGCTTCTGCAAAGACCAAGTCGCATCTGCGACATCTCATTAAATTGGGACTTTCCGCACCTGCGATTATTTTTCTGCAGATGCAGTGCCGCTTCTGCAGTGCCATGTCCGCATCTGCGGTCAAATCCCATATCTCCTCAAACCACTTCTACAATACTTCAACCGCTTCTGCGGGCTCACACCTGTGGTCCCCACACTGCAGGTGCAGTTACGATAGCAGACTCAGCAGCTTCAGTTGCAAACTCTCAACTCAAAACTTCCCGTTAACCATTCGAAATCATCCCGAGGCCCTCGGGACCTCAACCCAAATGATAAACAAGTCATATACCACTATACAAACTTATACGAATCTTCAAAACACTTCAAACAACTTCTAATCAACCAATTAACATCTGATTCAAGCCTAAGAACTTCAAAAACTCTCAAATTACGCTTTCGATCAAAAAGTCTATCAAACCTCGTCTGAATGATCTGAAATTTTGCATACACGTCACATTCAACACTATAGAGCTACTCCAACTTTCGGAATTCCATTCCGACCCCGATATCAAAATCTCACTATTGAACCGGAAACATCAAAAATTCAACTTTCGGCATTTCAAGCCTCAATTAGCTATGGAACTCCAAAACACAATCCAAACACGCTCCTAAACCTGGAATCACCCAACGAAGCTAACATAACCAACATAATTCCATTCCGAGACCCTCTTCATGCTGTTCCAACTACGGTTCAAATTCTAAAGCTTAAGTTCACTTTTAGGGACTAAGTGTCCCAAAACACTCTGAAACTTAAAACCAATCATCCCAGAAAATAAAAATAGCACAAAACAAACACAGGGAAGGCTGTTAATAAGGGATCGGGGCGTGAATTCTTAAAACGACCTGCAGGGTCGTTACATCCTCATACACTTAAACATTTGTTCATCCTCGAATGAGCATATAGACTTACCTGAAGTAGTGAAAAGATGAGGGTAACAGCTATGCATATCCTGCTCGGTCTCCCTGGTCGCCTCCTCGACCGGCTGACCCCACCATAGAACCTTCACTGATATAATGTTCTTTGACCTCAGCTTCCTAACCTGCCTATCCAATACTTCCTCTGGCTCCTCAACATAAGATAGATCTTTGTCAAACTGGATTGGACTGAAAGCCAACACGTGCGATAAATCACCGTAATACCTCCAGAGCATCAAAACATGAAATACCGGATGAACTCTTGCCAAGTTGGGAAGTAAGGCAAGCTCATAAGCAACCTCCCCAACACGCCTTAATATCTCAAAAGGGCCAAAAAACCTCAGACTCAACTTCCCTTTCTTCCCAAATCTCATAACGCCCTTCATAGGCAAAACTCGAAATAGAACCCGCTCTTCAACTATATAGGAAACATCACGAACCTTCCGATCTATGTAACTCTTCTGTCTCGAATGGACTGTACGGACTCTATCCTAAATCACCTTAACATTCTCCAAAGGATCCTGAACCAAATGTGTGCCCAAAAATCTAGCCTCAACCGGCTCTAACCAACCCATCGGGGATCTATACCTCCTACCATATAAAGCCTCGTACGGTGCCATCTGAATACTAGACTAATAACTGTTGTTGTAGGCAAACTCCGCTAATGGCAAGAACTGATCCCGAGACACTCCAAAATCAATTACACACGCACGGAGTATCTCCTCAAGAGTATGAATAGTACGCTCGGACTGTCCATCCATCTAAAGGTGAAATACTATACTCAACTCCACCCGAGCACCTAACTCATGTTGTACGACCCTCCAAAACCGTGATGTGAACTGAGTACCTCTATTTTAAATGATGGAAACTAGAATACCATGCAGACGAACAATCTTCCGGAGATAAATCTCTGCCAATCGCTCCGAAGAATAGGTAGTACACACAGGAATGAAATGCACGGACTTGGTCAACCGATCCACAATCAGATAGATGTCATCGAACTTCTTCAATGTACGTGGGAGACTAACTACAAAGTCCATGATGATCCGTTCCCACTTCCACTCCAAAATCTCTATCTGCTGAAGCAACCCACCCCATCTCTGGTGCTCATACTTCACCTACTGACAATTGAGGCCCCAAGATACAAACCCACCTATATCTTTCTTTATCTGCCTGCCTCAAATCTTGGTACATCTTCGCAACACCTGGATGAATGGAATATAACGAACTATAAGCCTCTTATAGAATCAACTCTCGAAGCCCGTGAACATTGGGTACACAGATCCGACCCTACATCATCAATACCCCATCACTACCAATACACATATATGACATCGCCATGCAAAACCTTGTCCTTGAGGATAAAGAAACGAGGGTCATCAAACCGACGCTCCCAGATACGATCAAACAAGGAAGACCGAGAGATCACATAAGCTAGATCACGACTGGGCTTCGAAAGATCCATCTCACAAACTTGTTGGTTAAGGCCTGAAATCCATCGTCATGGGCCTCTCTGCTGCTGGTAAATAAGCTAAACTCCTAAACTTTCTTCCTGGTGGCTCAAAGCATCATCCACCATATTGGCCTTTCCTGGGTGATACAAGATAGTGATATCATAGTCCTTCAGCAGCTCTAGCCATCTCCTCTGACGCAAATTAAGGTCTATCTGCTTGAACAGATGCTGCAAACTCCGGTGATCAGTATAAATCTCACAAGGCACACCATAGATAATGTCGCCAGATCTTCAAGGCGTGAACAATAGCAGCTAACTCAAGATCATGGATAGGATAATTCTTCTCATGAACCTTCAAGTGTCTGGATGCGTAGGCAATCACCCTACCGTCCTACATTAACACTGTTACAAGGCCAATCCTCGAGGCATCACAATAGATAATATAAGACCCTGAACCTGTAGGCAATATCAAACCTGGGGCTATAGTCAAAGCTATCTTGAGCTTCCGAAAGCTCACCTTACACTCTTCCGTCCACTAGAACGGAGCACCCTTCTGGGTCAGCCCATAGGTGCTGCAATAGATAAAAACCCCTCAACAAATTTGATAATAGTAACCTACCAAGCCAAGGAAACTGTGGATCTATGTTGCTGAGGATGGTCTGGGCCAACTCTGCACTGCTTCCACCTTCTTCGGATCTACATTTATCCCCTCTCTAGAAACCACGTGGCCCAAGAATGCCACAGAATCCAACCAAAACTCACATTTCGAGAACTTAACATATAACATATTCTCTCTCAAAGTCTAAAGCACATTCCTCAGGTGCTGCTCATGATCTTCCCAACTCTGGGAATATACCAGAATATCATGAATAAAAACAATGATGAATGAGTCAAAATATGGCCGGAACACACTGTGCATCACATGCATGAAGGCTGTTGGGGCATTGGTCAGCCCAAATGAAATAACAAAGAACTCGTAATGATCATACCGAGTCCTGAAAGTAGTCTTCGGGATATCTGGCTCCAGAATCTTCAACTGATGGTACCCTAAACGTAATTCAATCTTAGAAAACACTCATGCACCCTGTAGCTGGTCAAACAAATCATCAACACGCATCAAAGGATAACAGTTCTTCAATGTACCTTTGTTCAACTGGCGATAATCAATGCACATACACATAGAACCGTCCTTCTTCTTTACAAACAAGACAGGAGCACCCCAAGGTGATGTACTGGGCCGAATAAAACCCTTATCAAGCAATTCTTATAACTGATCCTTCAACTCCTTCAGCTCAGGAGGATCCATACGATACGGAGGAATATAAATGGGCCGAGTTCCCGGCAATAGATCAATGCCAAAATCAATATCTCTATCGGGTGGCATGCTTGGAAGGTCAGCTGGAAATACATCAGAGAAATCTCGTACTACTAGGACTGAATCAATTGTAGGGGTATCAATACTGACATCTCTCACATAAGCTAGATACACATCACACCCCTTCTCAACCATTCGCTGAGCCTTAAGGAAAGAAATAACTCTACTGGGAGTGTGATCTAAAGCACCCCTCCACTCAACATGCAGTACACCTAGCATAGCCAATATCACAGTTTTGGCGTGACAATCAAGAATAACATAATGGGGCGACAACCTGTCAATGCCCAAGATAATATCAAAATCTACCATGTTGAGCAACAATAAATCAGCTCTAGTCTTAATACCACTAAGAGCAACCAAACACGACCCATAAACGTAGTACACAATAAGAGAATCTCCCATAGAAGTAGAAACATAAATGGGGGAACTCAAAGAATCCCAAGATACACCCAAATGTGGAGCAAAATAAGAAGACATATAAGAATAAGTGGATCATGGATCAAAGAGAACCGATGCATCTCTGTGACAAACCAGGACAATTCCTGTGATGACAGAATCGAAGGTAACTGTCTTGGTACGTGCAGGAAAGGCATAGTATCTGGCCTGGCCTCCCCCTATAAGGCGACCTCTACCGCCTAGACTTCCACCTCTAGTTGGCTGAGTAGGTGGGGTGGCAACTGGAGCTGTAACCATAGCCTGAGAACTTTGCAGGGTGCATTGTGACTGAGAAGAATATGGAGGTGCACCCCTCCTAAGTCGGGGGAAATCCCACACCATATGGCGTGTGTCACTATACTCAAAACAAGCTTCGGGAGGATGTGGCGGCTGTGACTGAATTGGGTCGGGTCTATTGGACCGACTGCTGAAAGCACCCACACATGAGGCATACTAGATACTGGAGGTGTATAATAAGGCTTCTGAGGCCTAGGAGGAGCTGGAATACCACTGGCTACTGGAAGAGCTGAATGAATGGGGCGACCTATATAACCCCTACAATGACGACTTGCTACTGGCGCACGGGCACCAGAATAATGGCCTGACTTGCGAGACCTCTTGGCCTCTCTCTCCTCTCTATATTATTAGCATACATACCCTCAATCCTCATGGCAAGCTAATAAGAAATATCCATCTCCAACTTACAAGCCGTGCTAGACCTAATGCTGGGAATAAGCCCCTCAATAAACCGATGAACCCCCTCGCAAACAGTAGAAACAAAAGCCAGTGCATGTCTAGCCAGGCTGGTGTAATAGACAACATACCCCGAGATAGTCATAGTACCCTAGCGCAAATGCTCAAACTCTGTGCGCCATGCGTCCCCGAGGGTCTGAGGAACATACTCTCTTAGGAACATATCTGAAAACTGAGTCCAAGTCAAGGAAGCTGCCTCATCAGGACAGTCTAACTCATAAGTACGCCACCACTTATAGGCGGCTCCTCGAAGCTGGAAAGTAGTGAAGGAAACCCCGCTCGACCCTGATATACATATGGTATGGAGAATACGGTAGCACTCATCTAGAAATCCTAGAGCATCATCTAATGCTAGACCACTAAATATAGGGGGCTTGTACTTCTTGAACCTCTCAAGCCTCAGTTACTCATCCTTGTAAGTTGTTGTCCAGTCCTCGGGCTGATCTGGGACTGCAGGCTGTACATGAATAATCTCTGGGACCTGCTTAACATGCACTCGCTACTCAGGAGTACGGGCGGCAGGAGTTTGTGCTCCTCCCTAGGCCTAGGATGTAGCTGCAGCAAAATAAAGCAACCCTGATGGAGCCAAAGTGGTGTACATGCTCATAAACTGTGCCAGAGTGTCCTGCAGTGCTGGAGTAGTAGTAGCAGTAGGCATATTAGGTTTCTGGGCTCTAATTAGATCTGGTGGTAGCTCCTCGGTGGCAGCTCGCGTAGGTGCTCTGGCTGCACCCCGTGTGTGTCCTCGGCCTCTACCCCGACTTCGGCCTCTGACGGTTGCAGTAGGGGCCGCGAGTGCCTGATCATCTTGGGTAACACGTGTCCTCACCATCTATGAGAGAATAGAAGATAGAAGTTTAGAATTGGGATATCAAAATCTAACACAACAAGGAAATCAAATGAAGAAGAATTTTTCCTAACAGTTACATAGTGTCGCGCCCCCTTTTTTCCCCTTTTCGACGGGGAAGTACGGGTTTCGACATTCATGGGGTAATAACTCATTTATTTTTGGGAATTGGGCATAGGAAGAGCTGCCACCTAACTGATTGTGTGTTATGGAACCTAGAGTGATTAACTCTTGGGTTGGTCTGCATTACTAGATATTAGGGTAAGGGATCGAAGTAACCTCGAGGGGAAAGTGTTAGGCACCCCTCTTGGTCCACAAATGTGGGTCCCGACCGAACTTATATTCACAAATTAGTCCATTACAAGTAAACAGTTGAATCAAATAGGTCACAAGTAAAGCACGTTAGATAACTCAACTAATAAGATTTGGACAAGTTATAAAACAAAGGTTTTAAATAAAGGAAAATTTTGGTAAAAGAGGGGTCCTAGGTTGGTTATCCTACAGGATCACCCCACACAATGTCTGGTAAAAACTCCTCAATGGGGGGCTACACGTGACATTAGCGCACAGTCGTCATATCCCATATTTACCCTTCCCATCCTCTTATTGGTCATGCAAAACAAATGTTTGGTCAACGATTTCTACTGCATGATGCTACCCGCCCCTTATTAATGGTCTTGGAGGGAGTTAGGACCTCTACCGATAGGTGGTTCTAGACGTACCCCTAAGGTTTTAAAAGGTGAAAATTCTAAGGCGACAATCAAAACACTTAGGACTTTCAGCACATAAAAAGGGCAATTAGAGGCTTAAAGCTTCCTCCTCAAACAAACACATAAACAGCACGACTCAAGCACAATTAAGGTCTTTTATTAGACAATGTTCTAAGGCAGGATATCTATATGAATATGCAGAAGACAAACAACCTCTTTTTGGCTCAGAAGTTATAACCCTAGCATTTGCCTATGGATCTTTTAAGGCCTGTTAGGATCAGAAAACATTAAGCAATAGAAACAATTTTTAGAAATGCAGTTTTGAAAACTGTCACGTTCCCAGTTCGCCCTTCGTGAACATGTCATGATGGCACCTAGTCCCTACGACTAGGTAAGACTAACAATGCATAAATAATATAACTTGCGGAATAATTAATTAAACTAAGCAAAAATAGAAGGAAAATTGTATATAAGTGCCACTTGGCATATACAACTCAAACACAGAAGTCTACAATATCACCCAAAAACCCGGAAACTCACGGGAAACACAGGCTAATAGAAATGTAATACACTGTTCTAAACTCCAGAAAAGTCTACATCAAGGTACGAAAGAAGTCTAAACGCTACAAGATAGAGTAAGAAGGAGACTCTTCAGTCTGCGGGTGCTGCAGATGTACCTTGAATTCTCTGTAGCTCTCCCTGCGTCAAGGATAGTGCGCCTGAGTGAGGGTACCTAGATCTGCACATGAAAAACATGCAAAGAAAGGGCATGAGTACACCACAGTGGTATTCAGTAATGGCCAAGCCTAACCTCGGTTGGGTAATGACGAGGAAGGTCAGGGCCCTACTGAGATAAAATATAATATTAAACCTTGTAACAACATAAAAAATAAACAGAAATAACTAATAAAATTATGAAGTAAGACAAGTTAAACGAAGCAACAATAAAACGTAGAAAAATACGGTAAACACAGTGTGAAACAGCTCAATATCAGTACCAACAAAGAGGATCTCCCAGGATAGCGTCCTATAGTCCATTTCATCAATTGTCCGAGGAGCTCTTGGGATATCGTCCTGTAGTCCATCATATGAGAACATTCGAAGGATCTCCCTGGATACCGTCCCGTAGTCCAACTGTCAAAGTATTGGGGGAGGGGGGAATCTAACGGGAATCTAACTCGTAGTCCTAAAGTAAAAGTGCAGGGGGATCTACCGGGAATCTAACCCGTAGTCCCAAAGTAAAAGTGCAGGGGGATCTACCTGGAATCTAACCTATAGTCCCAAAGTAAACAAACAAGGGGGAGCTACCGGAATCCCACATCCGCAGTCCCAATGTAAACGCGCAACCACAACTAGAAGATATTCATAAATGAAGTACGAAAATACAAACAATGGGTAATACTAGCCTAACATGCTCCACGTAGTACATTTAAGGCAACTTAAGCAAATAGGCAATTTAAATCAACCGACATACTTTTTTAATCTAACATAGGTTATAACTGCAAGAAGAATAAGGAAAATTCGGAAGAAACTTAGTCTCAATATCTTAAGTAAAACTCGAGTTTTTCAATAATTAGCTCAAGTATGCGCTCGTCACCTCACGTACAAGGCATTCAATTTCCAAATATCATATCCTAAGGGGAAAAGGTCCCCCACACAAGGTTAGACAAGCCACTTACCTCAACTGGCTCCAAAATTCAACTTGAAATCACTCTTTTGCCACGAGTATCTGACCCCAAATGGCCCAAATATATTCATTTCAATTACATCTCGTAAATAACATCTCAAGCAACTAATTCTACTATTTAAATTACATATAAGATGCAAATTAAGGTAAAATGACCAAAACGCCCCTCAGGCCAACGTGGTCAAAACCCAAAAATCCGGTTACCCATTCCCTCAAGAACCCAAATATATAATTTGTTTTGAAATCGGACATCAAATTGAGGTCCTAATCCCCAATTTTAGAAAAACCTAGGTTCTACCCCAAACCCCCAATTGCACCCATGAAATTCATTGATTTTAAGTGGAAAACATGTTAAATGATGTAGATGATTGAAGGAATTAAGTAAAAATTGACTTACAAATGATTTGGAAGAAGTTTTGTCCTTGAAAAATTGCCTATGGGGTTTGGGTCTTGAAAGAATAGTGAAAATTAGTGGAAGTTCGACTAAGTATAAAAATTGCTGGGTCTCTGAAGTCGCATTTGCGAACTGAGGTTCGCAATTGTGAACCCCGACCAATTCTGGGATTTGCGAACATTTGTTCGCTTTTGCAAACTAAGAGGGAAAATGAGAGGTTCGCATTTGCGAACCATAAGGTCGCATTTGCAAAACCTGACCCTTCGCATTTGTGAGGTTCTATATCGCATTTGTGATAACTTCAGGCCTGGCACATTCTTGCAATTGCGAGCTGACCGTTCGCAATTGCGAGCTCGCATTAGTGAGCCAGGCTTCGCAATTGCGAAGCCTGCAGGTCAGTTATGGCTGCAAATGTTTCCCAAGGTTGAAAAAGCACTCTGTCACCTATCTAAAACTCACCGAGCCCTCGGGGCTCCAAACCAAACATGCACACAACCTCAAAAACATCCTACGGACTTACTCGCGCGATCAAATCGCCAAATTGACATCATAAACATCAAATCAAGCCTCAAAACTCATGATTTCTTCCAAATTTTTATAAAATATCAAATTTCCAATTTAAGTCCAAAACACGTCAAACGACATCCGTTTTCAACCAAACTTTACAGAAAGCGCTTAAACCATATATAAGACTTGTACCGGGTGCCGGAACCAAAATATGGGCCTGATACCATAGTCTCTTAATCAAATCTCATTTCCAATTTCCTTAATTATTTCCATAAAACAATTTCACACAAAAATTCATTTCTAGGACTTGGGACTTCGGAATTCGATTCCGGGAATACGCCTAAGTCCTATATTTTCCTACGGACCCTCCGGGACCGTCAAATTACGGGTCCGGGTCCGTTTACCCAAAAGGTTGACTGAAGTCAAATTTATTCAACTTAATATCAAAATTGAGCATTTTCCCCACAGAATTCATATCTAAGCCTTGCGGCTATGCGCCCAGACTGCACACGCAAATCGAGGTAATCATAGATGAGGTTTTCAAGGCCTCAGAAGTACAGAATGGATAAGAAAATAAGTCATGACCCCTTTTTCTCACCACATCCTCCACCACTACAACAACCATTCATCCTCGAATGGACAAAAGAAAGAAGTACCTGAGTCGGGAAAAAGATGAGTATAACGGCTCCATATATCAGACTCGGACTCCTAGGTCGATGCCTCGGGAGGTTGACCTCTCCGGTGGACACGAACAGAAGGAAATCTCTTAGACCTCAATTGACGAACCTGCCGGTCTAGGATAGCTACCAGCTCCTCGTCATAGAACAAGTCCTTGTCCAACTGGACAGTGCTGAAATCTAACATGTGGGCTGGATCGCTGTGATACCTCCGAAGTATGGATACATGAAAAACTGGATGCAAGGCTGATAAGCTAGGCGGCAATGCGAGTCTATAAGACACCTCTCCCACTCGATCAAGAATCTCAAATAGACCAATGTACCTAGGGCTAAGCTTGCCCTTCTTCCTAAATCTCATCATGCCCTTCATAGGCGATACTCGGAGTAATACCCACTCACCAACCATAAATACTACATCTCGAACCTTGCGATCTGCATAACTCTTCTGCCTAGAGTGAGCTAAACGAAGCCTATCCTGAATGATCTTGACCTTGTCCAAGGCCTCCTGAACCAAATCCATACCTAACAACCGAGCCTCCCCCGGCTCAAACCATCCAACTGGAGATCTACACCTCCTACCATATAAAGCCTCATCCGGCGCCACCTAAATGCTGGACTGATAACTGTTGTTGTAAGCAAACTCCACCAATGGCAAGAATTGATCCCAAGACCCTCCAAACTCAATCACACACACACGGAGTATATCCTCAAGAATCTGAATGGTGCGCTCGGACTGTCCGTCCGTCTGGGGGTGAAATGCTGTGCTCATTTACACCCGAGTACCTAGCTCCTGCTGCACGGCTCTCTAGAACCACGATGTAAATTGAGTACCTCTGTCTGAAATAATAGAAACTGGAATACCATGCAGAACGGATGGTCTCCCGAATATAAATCTCTGCCAACCGCTCCGATGAATAAGTGGTACACATAGGAATGAAATGAGCGAACTTGGTCAGTCGATCAATAATGACCCAAATGGCATCAAACTTCTTCAAGGTCCGTGGGAGTTCGGATACAAATATGCCAAACTCCTCAAAATCTCCGCCCTGTGACTCAAGGCATCCGCCACCACATTGGCCTTGCCCGAGTGGTACAGAATAGTAATATCATAATCCTTTAGCAACTTTAACCACCTCCTCTGATGCATATTTATATCCTTTTGCTTGAACAAGTGCTGCAAACTCAGATGGTCAGTATAGATCTCATAAGGCACACCGTACAAATAATGACGCCAGATCTTCAAGGCATGAATAATGGCAGCTAACTCAAGGTCATGGATAGGGTAGTTCTTCTCATGTATCTTTAACTATCTGGACGTATAGGCAATCACCTACCGTCTTGCATCAACACCGCTCCAAGGCCAACTCTTGAGGCATCACAATAGATAGTATAAGACCCCAAATCGGTAGGCAACATCAAAACTGGGGCTGTAGTGAGTTTCTAAAAGCTTGCCTCACACTCCTCTGTACACTGAAATGGGGCACCCTTCTGGGTCAATCTAGTCATAGGGGCCGCAATCGATGAAAATCCCTCCACAAATCGACGGTAGTATCTCTCCAAGCCAAGGAAACTACAAATCTCTATAGCTGAGGAGGGTCTAGGCCAACTCTGCACTGCCTCTACCTTCTTCGGATCCACCTGAATGCCCTCACTCAATACCACATGGCCTAAGAATGCCACGGAACTCAACCAAAACTTGCATTTTAAGAACTTTGCATATAACTTTTTCTCTCTCAGGGTCTGAAGCACGATCCTCAGGTATTGCTCATGATCTTCTCGGCTCCGGGAATATACCACAATATCATCAATAAAAACAATAACAAACGAGTCGAGATATGGTTCGAACACATTGTGCATCAAATGCATAAAGGTTGCTGGGGCATTGGTCAGCCCAAATGACATAACAAGGAACTCGTAATGGCCATACCGAGTCCTAAATGCAGTCTTCGGGATATCTGGCTCCCGAATCTTTAACTGATGGTAACCTAAGCGCAAGTCAATCTTAGAAAATACATGTGCACCCTGAAGCTCGTCACACCGATCCTCAATACGAGGCAAAGGATAACGGTTCTTCATTGTAGTCTTGTTCAACTGGCGATAATCAATACACATACGCATAAAACCATCCTTTTTCTTTACAAACAAGACAGGAGCAGCCCAAGGTGAAACACTGGGGAGAATAAAACCCTTATCAAGCAATTCCTACAGTTAATCTTTCAATTCCTTCAACTCGGGAGGAGCCATGTGATACGGAGGAATGGAAATGGGCTGAGTGCCCGGCAACAAATCAATGCCAAAATCAATGTCTCTATCAGGCGGCATGCCCAGAAGATCAGCTGGAAACACATTGGGATAATCCCGTTCGACTGGAACTGAATCAACGAAAGGGGTATCAACACTGACATCTCTCACATAAGCTAAATACACAGCACACCCCTTTTCAACCATACGCTGAGCTTTAAAAAAAGATATAACTCTACTAGGAATGTAATCTAAGGTACCACTCCACTCAACATGTGGGATACCTGGCATGGCCAGCGTCATGGTCTTGGCGTGACAATCAAGAATACCAAAATGGGGCGACAACCAGTCCATGCCTAAAATAATGTCAAAATCAACCATACCGAGTAACAATAAATCCGCTCTAGTCTCAAAACCACGAATAGTAACCAAAAATGACCGATATATGCGGTCCACAATAAGAGAATCCCCCACAGAACTAGAAACATAAACGGGGGCACTCAAAGAATCCCAAGGCACACCCAAATACGGAGCAAAGTAAGAAGACACATAAGAATAAGTAGAGCCCGGATCGAATTGAACCGAAGCCTCTCTGTGACAAACCAGTATAATACCTGTAATGATGGAGTCGGATGCAATAACCTTATTATGAAAAGGAATAGCACAATATCTGGCCCGACCCCTCTCTTGAGGGCGACCTCTATCTCCCCGACCTCTACCCCTAGAAGGCTGGGCAGGTGGGGTAATAGCTGGAGCCGTGATCATGGCCTGAGAACTCTAAGGAGCACACTGTGGCTGAGCAGTCTATGAAGATGCACCCCTACCAAGTCTGGGATAGTCCCTAACCATGTGGCGTGTATCACCACACTTGAAACAAGTTCTGAGAGGACGCAATGGTTATGACTGACTAGGGCCAGGTTTGCTGGACTAACCTCTGGAAGTACCCCGTACGGGAGGCGCGCTAGAAACTGGAGGTACATAGTAAGGCTCCTAAGGTATAGGTAGAGTTGGAGCACTCTTGGCTACTGGAAGAGCTGAATGAACGGGGCGAACCACAAAACCCCTACCATGTCTACCTGCTGCAAGGGTACGTGCACCATAGTAGTGGCCCGACTCTCGAGACCTCTTGGCCTCTCTTTCCACTAGCTACCTGGCGAGCATACCCTCGATCCTCTTAGCAATGCTCACTACTTGCTGATAAGGAATGTCCATCTCCAACTCTCGAGCCATGCTAGATCTGATAGGTGGGATAAGACCCTCAATGAACCTGCAAACTCTCTCATGGACTGTAGCACCCAAAGCCGGTTCATACCTGGCCAACCTGGTATAACGGATAGCATACTCCGAAATGGTCATAGCACCATGGCAAAAATGCTCAAACTCTGCGTGCCATGCGTCCCTAAGACTCTGGGGGACAAACTCTCTCATAAACATATCCGAGAACTGGGTCCAAGTCAGTGAAGCAGCTTCGACTGGACTGTCTATCTCATAAGTGCACCACCAATCATAGGCGGCTCCCCGAAGCTGAAAAGCAGTGAAAGAAACCCCGCTGGACTCCACTATGCCCATAGTGCAAAGAATACGGTGACACTCTTCTAGAAATCCCAAGGCAACGTCTGATGCTAATCCACTGAATATTGGGGGTTCATACTTCTTGAACCTCTCAAGTCTCCACTGCTCGTCCTCTGAAGTAGCTGACCCGTCCTCGGGTTGTACTGACGCTGTAGGCGGTGCGGGAATAATCTTGGGAGCCTACTCAACCTGCAGTCGCTACTCAGGAGTACGGACGGCGAGAGTCTGTGCTCCTCCCCCGGCCTAGTATGTGGCTGCAGCAAGGGGAAGCAACCTTGCCTGAGCTAAGGTGGTGTACATACTCATGAACTGAGCCAAAGTCTCTTGGAGAGCTGGAGTAGTAGTGGCAGTAGTAGGCGTGCCAGGTGCCTGGGCTCCAGCTGGATCTGCTGGTGGTGCCTCGGCGGTAGCTCACACAAGTGCTCTGGCTGTACCACGTACGCGTCCTCGACCTCTACCCCGGCCCCTGCCTCTGATGGCTGCAGTAGGGGCGCGGGTGCTTGATAATCTCGAGTAGCATGTGTCCTCACCATCTGTGAGATAATAGAAGACAGAAGTTTAGAATTGATGTAAAAAATACTGCACGACAAGGAAATCAAATGAAATGAAGATTTTTCCTAAACAGTTACATAGCCACTCGTAGATAAGTACAGACGTCTCCGTATCGATCAACGAGACTCTAATAAACCGGCCTGTGTTTCATGACTCCTATGAACCTAGAGCTCTGATATCAACTTGTCACAGGTAAGCCTAATAATGCAGAAATAATATAACCTGCGAAACAATTAATTAAGCTAAGCAAAAATAGAAGGAAAACTGTATATAAGTGCCACTTCGCATATACAACTCAAACGCAGAAGTCTACAATATCACCCTAAAACCCGGAAACTCACGAGAAACACAGGCTAATAGAAATGTGATACACTGCTCTAAACTCCAGAAAAGTCTACATCAAGGTACAAAAGAAGTATAAACGCTACAAGATAGAGTAAGAAGGAGACTCTTCGGTCTGCGCACGCTGCAGATGTACCTTGAAATATCCATAGCTCTCCCTGCCTCAAGGATAGTGCGCTTGAGTGAGGGTACCTGGATCTGCACATGAAAAATATGCGTAGAAAGGGCATGAGTACACCACATCGGTACTCAGTAAGTGCCAAGCCTAACCTCGGTTAGGTAGTGACGAGGAAGTTCAGGGACCTACTGAGATAAAATATAATATTAAACCTTGTAACAGCATAAAAAATAAATTGAAATAACTAATAAAATTATGAATTAAGACAAGTTATACGAAGAAACAATAACACATAGAAAAATACGGTAAACACAGTGTGAAATAGCTCAATATCAGTACCAACAACGAGGATCTCCCAGGATACCGTCCTGTAGTCCATTTCATCAATTGTCCGAGGAGCTCCTGGGATATCGTCCTGTAGTCCATCATATGAGAACATCCAAAGGATCTCCCGGGATACCGTACCATAGTCCAACTGTCAAAGTATGGGGNAGAATCTAACCTATAGTCCCAAAGTAAACAAACAAGGGGGAGCTACCGAAATCCCACATCCGCAGTCCCAATGTAAACGCGCAACCATAACCAGAAGATATTCATAAATGAAGTACGAAAATACAAACAACGGGTAATACTAGCCTAACATGCTCCACGTAGTACAATTAAGGCAACTTAAGCAAATAGGCAATTTAAATCAAACGACATACCTTTTTAATCTAACATAGGTTATAACTGCAAGAAGAATAAGGCAAATTCGGAAGAAACTTAGTCTCAATATCTTAAGTAAAAATCGGGTTTTTCAATAATTAGCTCAAGTATGCGCTCGTCACCTCACGTACAAGGCATTCAATTTCCAAATATCATATCCTAAGGGGAAAAGGTCCCCCACACAATGTTAGACAATCCACTTACCTCAACCGGCTTCAAAAATCAACTTGAAATCACTCTTTTGCCACGAGTATCCGACTCCAAATGGCCCAAATCAATACATTTCAATTACATCTCATAAATAACATCTCAAGTAACTAATTCTACTATTTAATTTACAGCTACGACGCAAATTTAGGTAAAATAACCAAAATGTCCTCAGGCCAACATTGTCAAAACTCGATGTTCGAACCAAAATCATGTTACCCATTTCCCCACTAATCCAAATATATAATTTGTTTTGAAATCGGGCCTCAAATTGAGGTCCAAATCCCCAATTTTAGAAAAACCTAGGTTCTACCCCAAACCCCCAATTGCACCTATGAAATTCATTGATTTTAAGTGGAAAACATGTTAAATGATGTAGATGATTGAAGGAATTAAGTAAAAATCAACTTATAAATGATTTGGAAGAAGTTTTATCCTTGAAATATCGCCTATGGGGTTTGGGTCTTGAAAGAATGGTGAAAATGGTGGAAATTTGACTAATTATAAAAACTGTTGGGTCGCTGATGTCGCATTTGCGAACTGGGGTTCGCAATTGCAAATCCCGACCAATTTTGGGATTTGCAAACATTTGTTCGCTTTTGCGAACTAAGAGGGAAAATGGGAGGTTCGCATTTGCGAACCATAAGGTCGCATTTGCGAAACCTAACCCTTCGCATTTGCGAGGTTTTATATCGCATTTGCGATAACTTCAGGCCTGGAACATTCTCGCATTTGCGAGCTGACCCTTCGTAATTGCGAGCTCGCATTTGCGAGTTAGGCTTCGCAATTGCAAAGCCTGCAGGTCAGTTATGGTTGCAAATTTTCCCAAGATTGAAAAAGTACTCCGACACCTATCCAAAACTCACCCGAGCCCTCAGGGATCCAAACCAAACATGCACACAACCTCAAAAACATCCTACGGACTTACTCGCATGATCAAATCGCCAAATTAACATCATAAACTTCGAATCAAGCCTCAACACTCATATTTTTCCAAATTTTTATAAAATATCAAATTTTCAATTTAAGTCTAAAACACGTCAAACGACGCCCGTTTTCAACCAAACTTTGTAGAAAGCGCTTAAACCATATATAAGACTTGTACCGGGGGCCAGAACCAAAATATGGGCCCGATACCATAGTCTTTTAATCAAATTTCATTTCCAATTTCCTTAATTATTTCTAGAAAATAATTTCACGCAAAATATTCATTTCTCGGACTTGGGACCTCGGAATTCGATTCCGGGAATATGCGCAAGTCCCATATTTTCCTATGGACCCTCCGAGACCGTAAAATTATGGGTCCGGGTCCGTTTACCCAAAAATTTGACCGGAGTCAAATTTATTCAACTTAATATAAAAATTGAGCATTTTTTCCACCTAATTCATATCTAAGACTTTTGGCTATATGGCCGGACTGTGCACGCAAATCGAGGCAACCCCATATGAGGTTTTCAAGGCCTCAAAAGTACAGAATGGGTAAGAAATCAAGTGATGACCCCTTTGGGTCATCACAAAAACACCCTAAGGGATTGACTATACGCGGAGTACTGATTAGCACATTTGTATAATGATAAAAGTAGGTTTTGAAATGGATTTTTTGCAATACCTATAGACATGATATCTAATAACATTGAGGCAATTTTAAAGAACTTGTTTTGGGAAATTTGAAATACTTAATAAAACCAATTCAGAAATGAACTAGGCGTGGACTAAGTCAAATCATTTAGAACGAATTAGATTGACAAGTAGAATTTTGAATATGGTTCCCTATAGGCATGATATCTACGTTTGATACTGATTATAAAGGTTTGTAGACAGGGATACATACATAAATACCCGTTGTACCAGAATCAGACTTAAGTTCTAGAGGTATGATATCTATTAGTTAATCCAATTTTTAGGACATTGAAAGCATGCTTATTTAGAACCTATAGGCATGGTTTCTAAACATGACAGAATGTAAAACCTCATAAACATGATTTCTACTTGACGAGGCAATCAAATTTAAGCATAAAGCCCTTATAGCATGATTTCTATTGGAAAACAATCAGATTTAAACATGGAGTCCTAGGAGCATGATTTCTAATTAGTAGAGCAAACAGATTAAAAAGTAAAGTCCTATGAGCATAATTTCTACCCGAATGACCCCATAAAGCATGTATCTACCCACTATTTTCACTAAATACCCCAATATTTGTTTATGAATTATTTCAGGACAATTAATGAATTATATAAAAATAAAAAAAATCAAGAAGCTATTCTATAGGGAGCCTCTGATTAAACCCAGATTTGCCAAAGCCTCAATAGCCTAATATGCCTAAAATCCATAGAAAAAGTTAGAGTCTAGGTGCGTCAAAGTTCTATAAGGATCTCAAGAATCCTGGGCAGTGCTTACACCTAGACTTAGTAACCAAAGATTGAACAAGTGCAATGTGGAAAGGCAGCCCCAATATGCCACAGTTCAGAGGGTTCTCAAGAGGATCCCAAGGTAGTACACATACTAGAGGGGGCAGAACTTATTGACTAAGAGTAGAGTGAAAGTAATTTATACAAGTTGAAAGGTTTTAGTAAAAACTATATTAAAACAAAAGTATTTTTGAAAGTAATTTAATAAAGCAATGGAGACTACTTGAAAAGAGATTGAAGAAATGAACAGAAGCCAAACATCTTAGGACAAATTTATACATAGACAAATCACAGAACCAAGTAAACTCAATAGTCACACACAGGGGTCAAGGGGTTTGGGATACATAGAACACTTGACTACAAACACATAACCCATCAAGGATCTAGGACTAGTTTAGACATGCTCAGAAACAGCTGATCCTAGCATAGTCACAAAAACCAGATATGAAGAACACAACCACATAGATGGGTGATAGGGATTTTGGGATTCATGGTGGTAAACACATAACAAGTAAGAGATGATCGGTGTGTACATACTCAGAAACACACATAAGGGGTAACATGCCGATCTAAAAGAACGGGAGTACATAATAAGGTAAACATCAATTACAGGCTTCACAGCAAAACTACAAATAGAAGCAAACTAGAAACATGATGAACTGAAGCAATAAGAAAATCATAATATTGTTGGAACTTTGAATTAAAACTTGGACATACCAGTAAAGAGGATAATGAGAAGAATGATAGAACAAGAGAACACAAATGGTTAACCTTGGATTGCAGCCGGCCAACTTAGAGCAGTAGCAAGTAGCACAAGAGAGAGAGCAGAAATTTTAAGTATGAGAGATAGTTTTTGAACCAAGTGTTCGTGTCTATGTGTGTTAATGAGAGAGCATATATGTATTTTGAAACTAGGTAGAATAATAAGGTAAGAATCAAAGTCAAGCAGTAATTATAGAACTAGGTATCAATTAGTAGAAGTACTCCCTTAATTAAGGGAGTTAATTTCAAACGGTAAAGACAAGTAAGGAAAGAGATCACATAAGACATGTAATATAACATACAAGGAAATAATTTTAGCATAGTGCAAGTATAGAACATGTAATTTAGGCTTAGTACATAATATTCCAATTAAGGAAATAACATAAGAGTTTGTTAACAGCATAGTCGACCATAAAATAAGGCAAGAAAAATCACTTAGAGGTTGAAAATCAATATAGAATATCACAAGAGATTAGAAGGATATCAATCAAAGGGAATCAAGGATTCCAATGGATAATAGTACTGATTTAGGGGGAAATTACCATAAATTTCTATGAACAAACGGAATAAAAATACAATAGGCAAGAAAAAGCAAAAAACAGAAACCCTAATAGCATAGTAGGGTAAAAAATACACAAATTTAGGGATTCACATAGAACATAGTACTGATTAGAGGAGTTGATAGAATAAACATAGTATAGTCAGAAGAAGCAGAGATTAGAAACCCTAATGGGCATAGTAGGGTTAAAATCGCAAGAAACTCAGGGATTCATAAAAAACAAGCAAGCATATAGATTAGACGAACAAATCATCAAATACAGAATCATAACCCAGGGTTAAGATCAGGAACTAGGGTTTTCAACATAAATGAGTTGAAAAAGGAGAAAAAACATAGGATCAGTCGAGATATGCAAAGGATAGAGGTTTAAACATGAAGAATCGATTTAAACAGAGTGTAGAAAAAGTTCTGAAAACCCTAACTTTTAAAAGAAAGTAAAACAACTCGCAATCGACGATTTTTGCAAAAGAGGTTTGAGAATAGTATAAAACATAGAAAGAACAGACTTGAATCATTAAAAAATAGCACAGATCTAAGAGATACAAATGAAACCCAAATAGAAACGGAAGAACCTATTTACAACCTCAAAGATCATAACAAATATAGTGTGATTTGGATCAAAATTACACCGGAGAAGCCATGAACATCCAAAAAACAACCCTAGATACAATTCAGCGTTGCCCAGGTCCTTTGAAGGCCTCAATGAAGATGAGCAAGGCAATGGAGGAGCTATTAAAGGCTTGGGGTTAAAGAGTGGTCGCCGGAGAAGACCGGGGGAGGGAGGCGGTTGAAAAGGATTTAGGGTTAGGTTGAGAGAAAATAGGAGACCAAAGGATTTAGAGGCGGTAGGATGTGAAGAATGACTAGGGCTAGGGGGTATTAGGATTAAAAAAGGAAAGGGATCGTATGGACCATTGATCTGGAAGATCAACAGCCAGGATTTGATCGCGTATATGGGTTCTAGGATTGGGTAAGTGTATATAAGGTCTGGGTCGATTAATTTGATAGGAAATTGAGGTGGGGTTCGGTTCAATTTAGGCCACATTTGAAAGCCAAATCTGGCTATAATTTAAATAGCCAATTTTCCCAATTTTAATTTATAATACATAATAAACATTTTTTGGAAAATAATTTTCTATACAAAAATGATTTAAAACATGTAATTATTATTTTAAAATATAGGGACCAATTTTACGCATATAAAATATAATTATACATTAAATGGGCTAATATTGCAATTATATGCAATTTAGCTTGAAAAATACCAAAATGCAATTATAAAAATACATAAAAAATATACCAATCATATTTTGTCATAATTATAGATATTAAATAAATAAATCATCATAACTATAATTTGGAATATAATTATTGGGGATTTTATGAATCAAAGGGAAGAAAATAAATCAATTTAAATACTTAAAATTATGAAAAAAATTATAAAAACCTTGTGCATGCTTATATGTGCATGTGTATGCTATTTCAAAGGTATTTACGCATATAAAAATATATAAGAAAAAATTGGGTATCAATAGCTTCCTCTATTTATCCGGGAAGGATGAAAGAGTTTTCGGGAAAAGAAATGAAGGCCAATTTTGAACGGATGAGAATTTTGAAAGATAGAGTCCAAACACCGTTTTTCTGGTTGCCTACATATCCCTGGTTTTATAGGAATCAGGCTATGTGTAGTTCTGGATTCATCCGCGGAGTATGCTGATGAAATTATTGCCAGAACGACAAGAGATACGGAAACGGCTACAGTGACCAGTTGAGGCCCGGGATAGTTGGAGGGAACTGGAGCAAGATGTACCTGCTAGGATAATGGTTGCTTATTGGTTACCTATAGAAAAATGATTCTACAAACATATTTTGCAAAATTTTAAACATGATGCAAATTCCCTTCGGACCATGAGGGTTGTCTTCGAACGGTTAAAGATGACATCCTGGGCCATGAATTGTTTAGTCAGATATTTGCAGGCCATGAAATGTTTGTTCTCGGGCCTTGAGGATGGTGCCTCCGAACCATGACGCCTTTGAATAATGATATGCAAGTTTGAGGGATCCTCGGGCCATGGCATAGTGTCTTTTTCCTATAAGGATGACGCCTTTAGACTTTGACGCCTTCTGATAGATTGGCAATATTTCAGCCCATGATACGCAATAATATGATGTTACAAAGACAATGCTTAGTCTTGTGAAATGGAGGGCATAGCTTAACCCGATTGAAAAACAAGTATATAGCACAGAATAGAGCAATATCTTGTGTAAAAGGGACAGTGCTTAGTCCCATGCGAATGTGGAGGCAAGGATTAGCCTAATGCAGGTATAGAGGCAAGGATTAGTGTAACGACTCGATCGATCGTTTTAAGCTCTAGCGCGTCGTTCAATGGTCTGAGGCCATGAACAACTTCATTTCAGGTATATCGACTTGTGCGTATGGTCGGAATTGAAATTCAGGAAGATCAGAGTTAAATTTAAATGGAAATTCTCATTTCGGAAGCCTTAAGTTGGAGAAAATGGCTAAGATTGGAATTTTGAGTAAACAACCTCGAAATCAAGATCCGAATGTCCCAGCAGGGTCGTATGATAATTTCAGACTTGGGCGTATGCCCGGATCGGGTTTTAGATAACCCGGGGGTGTTTTGGCGCCTATTGTGGAAGTTAGCATTTTAGAAGAAATTTTATAAGTTTGGTCTGAAGTGCATTTCAGTGTTATCGATCTGCGTTTGGAATTCTGAGACTGGGAGTAGCTCCGTACGGTGATTCTGGAGTTGGGAGCATGATCAGAAGTGAATTCGGAGGTTCGTAGGTCATTTTGAAGCTATTTGGCTAAAGATAAAAATTTGAAGGATTTTGAGAAGTTTGGCCGGAAGTTGATTTTTTGATATCGGGGTCGGAATCCGATTCCGAAAGCTGGAGTAGGTCTGTAATGTCAAATATGACTTGTGTGCAAAATTTGAGGTGAATCGGACGTGATTTGATATGTTTAAACATCGGAAGTAGAAGTTTGAAATTTCGAAGTTCATAAAGCTTGAATCGGGGTGTAATTCATGGTTTTAGCATTGTTTGATGAGATTTGAGGCCTCGAGCAAGTCCGTAATGAGTTTTGAGATTGGTTGGTAGGTTTGGTTGAGGTCCCGGGGGCCTAGGGTGGATTCTGGATGGTTAACTGATCAAATTTGGAAGTTGAAAAATGGCTAAAGGGTCTAGTTGCTGGTATTTCCGCTTATGCGGAAAAGGAACCACAGAAGCGGCCCCACAGAAGTGAGGAAAGGACCGCAGAAGCGGTTGGGAGTGAAGGGAGCAGGGACCGCATATGTGTATTTTGGTGAGGAAAGCTGGGACCGCAGATGCGGTCAGGGAGTCGCAGATGTGGGACCGCACCTGCGGAAAAGGAAGCGCAGAAGCAGAAGTTGGGCGGCTTGGGAAGGAGCCGCAGAAGCATTGTTTTAATCGCATAAGCGGAACCGCATAAACGGAAGTAATTCCGCAGAAGCAGAAATAGCTGGGGCAGAATGGATGTTTAAAAATCGTGATTTGAGTTCATTTCTCTCATTTTTCATGGCTTGGGCGATTTTTTGGAGAGCTTCAAAGAGGGATTTCGTCATCTATGTTAAGGTAAGATACTCCTACTCATTTACAAGCTAAATACAAGATTATATCATGGAATTAGACATAAACATTGTGGGCAAGTTAGGATTTTTGGAAGAAAACCTAGAAACTTGATAAATTGAACTTTACCACGATTTTGAGTATGAAAGTAAGAGAAAATCATATATTTTAGTTCGTGAGTTCATGGGTAAACTTTATCTTCGAGAAATTTTGGATTTTCGGGCACGTGGACCCAAGTGAATTTTGTCAACTTTTCGTTCGGGTTTAGGAATCGTTGCAAATTGGGTTGTAAAGTTTAATTGAGCATATATTAATGGATTTGTATAATCACTGGCTAGTTTTGGAGCATTGTGTGTTTGTGCAAGTCTTCGGTGGGTTATAGAATGCCGGTTATGAGTTTTCAGAGCTAGGTGAGTCTCCTTTCTAACCTTATAAGAGGAAATTGTCCCCATAGGTGAAATAATTGATTTTGTACTCCTATTTGTGGGGGGCTGCGTACGCACGAGGTGATGAGAGTCCGTGCGTAGATACTATTATGCTACTGTCTAGGTAGTTAGGACCCAAAAGCATGTTATACTTGAATTATTTATGAACCCATCGATAGCTCAAATTGCTTAAATCACATTGAATTAGTAAGGGGATTACTAAAAGGATTAAACTTCATTTGTTAAAAATTGTTAAAGGAGAATTGGTTTTATTTGGATAATTATTCCCCGATAAAATTCTAATTGGCTATTTGAGCATGTATATTATGTGTACCTGCATCGCATGGATGATTCGCGAGCAGGGTGATTGTGTATCTTATGTGTATCTGCGTCGCATGGATGATTCGCGAGCAGGATGATTGTTTATTTTATGTTGACCGCGTTGCATGAATGATTCGCGAGCGAGGTAATAGATGCATCTATGGTTCGCACCGTTTGACCCTCAGCAGTGCACAATTTATATTTCTGTTGGATCGGGCCGTCGCATCGGTGTGATTTGCGCATGTTATTTGTCACTTGAGAATTTTTAAACGTGAAATTTTCCCTTTGTGGCTTGATATAATTGATAAGATAATGAAGAGTAAACCTTGAAAATCCTTGATTAATTGTTAAAGTTGTTTACCTGTTTTTCCAGCTTCGTGAATTAGAATTACTACATAAATCCATGATTTCCTCACATTTTAGTATATTGTTAGTTGACCTCTAGTAAGAGTCGAAGTTGACCATCTCGTCTCTACTTCTTCGAGATTAGACAGGATACTCATTGAGTACACATTGATTACGTACTCATACTACACTTCTATGCATTTTTATTACACAGGTATATGTACCTCTAGTAGCCTACTGGGCGTTGCAGCGCGGATGATTCTGGGACTTGGTGAGTTGCATTATTCGAGGTGACCCGCAGCTAGTGTAGTCCCTTTCAGCACTTTTATTTATTTTCTGTCCACTATATTTCGGACGGAGGTTGTATTTTATTTCCTTATCAGTAGATGCTCATGTACTTGTGACACCGGGTTCTGGGAGGATTTTGGATTATTTAGTATTAAGTCCTTTATTGACTTTAAGTTCTTTTTTTTTTGTAAAATCTTTATTGTTTAACATTCTTCGTATAAGAAAAATGCTTTCCGCAAGTACTAAAACTGGAATTTAATTATGCATTCTTGGTTGGCTTGCCTAACAGTAGTGTCCAGCGCTACCACGACCCTTAGTGGATTTTGGGTCGTGACAATTAGCCTCATGTAGGTGGGAAGTCAAGGATTAAACTCATGCAAGTGTGGAGTCATGGATGCAAATAGGGAGGCAGTGATTAGCCTCATGCAAGCGTGAAGTCAGGGATTAGACTCATACAATTAAGGAGGCAGGGATTAGCCTCATGCAAATGTGGAGTGAGTTATTAGACTCAAGCAAATTGGGAGGCAAGGATTAGACTCATGCAAGTAGGGAGGCAATGATTTTCCTCATGGAGTCACATATTAGACTCATGCAAGTGGTGAGGCATGGATTAACTGCATGGAGTCAAAGATTTGACTCATGCAAGTATGAAGGAAGGGATTAGCCTTATGCAAGTATCGAGGCAAGGACTAGCCTCATGCAAGTATGGAGTCAAGGATTAGACTCATGCAAATAGGAAGGCTGGGATTAGCCTTATGGAGTCAAGGATTAGACTCATACAAATAGGGAGGCAAGGATTAGCCTCATGGAGTCAAGGATTAGACTCATGCAAATAGGGAGGCAAGGGTTAGCCTCATAGAGTAAAGGATTAGACTCATGCAAGTATGGAGGCAGGGATTAGCCCTATGCAAGAAGGTAGGGATTAGCCTCATGCAAGTATGGAGTCAAGGATTAGACTCATGAAAATAGGAAGGCAGGGATTATCCTTAAGGAGTCAAGGATTAGACTCATACAAACAGTGAAGCAAGGATTAGCCTCATAGAGTCAAGGATTAGGCATATGCAAATAGGGAGGCAAGGATTAGCTTCATGGAGTCATGTATTAGACTCATGCAAATAGGGAGGCAAGGATTAGCCTCATACAAGTATGGAGGCAGGGATTAGCCTTATGCAAGTATGGAGTCAAGGATTAGACTCATGTAAGTATGTAGGCAGGGATTAGCCTTATGCAAATATGAAGGCAGGGATTAGCCTTATGCAAGTATGGAGGCAGGGATTAGCCTCATGCAAGTATGAAGTGAAATATTAGACTCATTCAAATAGGAAGGCAGGGATTAGCCTTATGGACTCAAGGATTAGACTCATGCAAATAGGGAGGCAAGGATTAGCCTTATCCAAGTATGGAGGCAGAGATTAGCCTCATGCAAATAGGGAAGCAGGGATTAGCCTCACGCACGGTGTGGAGGCAAGGATTAGCCTCATGCAAATATGGGCACATGGATTAGTCCCATGCAAAGAGCGAATATATCACTACCAGAAAAAAGTCCTATTGCAACGGTTCCAAATGTGTTGCAATAGACCGAACAACCGTTGCCATAGATATGTAGGAATCGTTTAGGACCCGTTACATTAGATCGCCTGGCAATATGTCTACTAAAACGGTTTCTCGCAACGGTTCACTAATCGTTCCACCAGTCATATCTATTGCAGCAGACGTAAAACCGTTGCCCTAGCCTTACCTATGCAACGGTCTTGTTGTCAAATGTGGCGGTTGAAAACCGTTGCAACTATAGTATTTGCAACGGTTGTATAGGGCTATTGCAACAGATTGTTGAGGCTATAGCAACAGCTAAATGGGCTATTGAAACCCCTCTATGAGGCTATTGCAACGGTTGTTAGGAACTACTAAATTTTGCGCTATTACAATATTTCAATGGTCTGTCGCAATACCTATATATATATATATATATATATATATATATATATATATATATATATATATATATATATATATATATATATTGAAATTTATGTAAATCACAAAAGAAAATATGAAACAACTTCATAATCCAAATAATGAACTAGTATTATTCTTATGTTAAAGCAAAATGTATAATATTGTGTGATGAATTTGAGAGTTGGTATACATAAATTTTCAAAACTTCTAATATAAAAGATTCCTAGAATATCTACCGGCCTTGCGATGATCAACCAATATCTAAAATACTTCACTACTTCATCTACTCCTTATTCATTGACCATTAAAAAAATGCTCTATATAAGATTTAGTTATATAGCAATTAATTAAAAAAGAACTCACATGGAAAGGAAAGCAATATACAGAAGCTTAACATAGAGTTTGATTTGATCAATTTAATAATAAGCCTAAAGATAGCATATAGCTACAATCCAAATAATATCATAATGAGTTCGATTTTAACAATACTAACTATAGAGGGCAAGTGTCATAAGAAAATAGGCCGCAACTTCATAATTAAAAAAATCTAGGCAAATAAGAAACACCAAAATTCATGAGGCAACAATTTCATATCTTACTCCTAGTTGAACACAAAAAGCAACAGGAGGCAGAAACACTTCTTCATACTAATATGCACTAACAAAAATAATTTAGATGTTGTAACAAGCATCTTAAGCAACTTCAAGTAATACAAATATAAGCTATTAAAAGTAGATGGAAGACATTTATTGGCAACTCCTTCAGGTCATCTCATCAAACAATACACCTTGTTTAACTCAGAAACTTTTCTTTACTTTAAAATTGCAAGCAGTTTATGATTCAATCTTGATGAAGCAATCACAAACAAGTCTAATAATTTGATCACCATCAAGCAAACAACACTAGAGTCTCTGATTCTATTTTCTAATGGTTAATTCCTAAAAAATAATATTTTTTCTTGTTGGTATAATAAATAAAAGTAAGAAAATAAAAATTAGTGTTCCACTTAAACTTGATAAGTACATGAATTTTTTAGACTTCAACTGATCCATATGTTCAAACTCACTTATTTTATATTAGAAAATTTTAAGAAAATTTCATCAAAAGGTGATACATTAACATAGCCACGTGTTATCTAGCAAGCAATCATGGTTTAGCGTTTGACAAAAGTCAGTGCCTATAAAGATTGTTGGTGTCAAACAACCTATGTTATTTTTTTTTGTTATAATTATAAGTGGCAACAATATTCAATTGAAACTTTAGCATGGAGAAGAAATTTGAAACTACGAATGCAAAGAAACTTTAGATTTTTACCTGATATATTTACGATAGAAGCTAAAATCTACACAAACAGATTGAAGGATAGGACAAACAGCTAAAATCTACACAAATTGTAATTCAAGGTTTTGGGGAGAGGGATTCAGTAGAAAAACTTTAAAAAGCTCTGTAATAATAGATATTAAAATTACGTATCTCAATAATAATAAGAAAAGTACTATGTTATGCATAAGATATATAACTTTCATCTCCACAATTTTTATGTTCCAACTAGATGCACAAAGATGCCTCATTTCATTTCTTAAAAAGATGCCCCATTACTGAAAGTGACTAGCATACGTTCCTGATATAACAAAAGCATTGAAGGACATTTAACATTCGCAATGAAAAAGGAAAACATAGCTGGTTGGACTCTACAGATAACTGAAGAAAGCATCAGAAGCATTCGCATGTTTTCATTCATAAACTAGTATTTTTCTTTGTAGACCAATAACTTCTTGAATTTATGTTTTATAATTACTATCAGGGGTCTGAAAAAAATACAACTACTTAATTAATTTTGTCATACTATTAATTGTTCTCCCTCTTTGCCCCTCATTGGTTCTGTTATGTGTTGAGAATTTTAGTGATCATATTTCATAAGTATTAAAAGAGTCATTTTTTCATGAAATCTTTTCTTCTTTCCAATGTTTAGGTTCCTAGTTTTCAACATTTCTTGATCAGTTATTTCTGAACTCTATAGCACAAAATGGTTTCAACAGATTCACCCCCCACCTACACACACTCAAGCATCTTACACCAATTCATAAACGCAGACTTCATCACTAGTCAACTTAGAAAAGGCTCTGTATATATATAAATACACCTTCATATAATATCTACAGACCACCTTATCAAATGCTACTATTTAATAAACAAAAATATGATCGGCTACAAAATGAATCATCGGTATGATGATTGCAACAAAATCCAATAACAACAAGAAATAAACACAAAAAATGAACTCTTTTCTTTTACATATATTATATACTGTACTTAATGCAGCACAAAATCCCTTCTTTCTAGTGCATAAAACACTTGTGCTGCTAATAGCCAGAGAAACTCAAAGTTTTGGATACTAATTCTCTGCACTCGACCGGGCAACTATTGGCTTATAATGCTCTCCCTTTAACGCACTTATATTTCAAATGGGATAACAACTAGAATAAGTATAGCAGCAGAAGCAGGGCAAGAATTGACAATATTTGACATTATTTTAAAGTTTATCAATCTGGTCTAAGTGCTAGTTCTATGATTCCATATACCGTTTCAAAAGCAAGATATTTAATGAAATTAGAAGAAAAAGCTACTTGGGTTATGCCAGGGAGATCCTCGGTTTTTTGGTCGGAATTTGGAAAGAAAAAGCTCCTTGGGTTATGCCAGGGAGATCCTCATTTTTTTCGCCGGGATTTTGAAAGAAAAAGCTACTTGGGTAAGCCAGGGAGATCCTGGTTTTTTTGGCCGGGATTTGGAAATAAAAAGCTCCTTGGGTTATGCCAGGGAGATCCTTGGTTTTTTTGGCCGGAATTTGGAAAGAAAAAGCTCCTTAGTATGAGAGGGAGATCCTCGATTTTTTGGCCGGGATTTGAAAAGAAAAAAAGCTGCTTGGGTTATGCCAGGGAGATCTTCGGTTTTTTGGCCAGGATTTGTAAAGAAAAAGCTCATTGGGTTATGCCAGGGAGATCCTCGATTTTTTTGGCCGGGATTTGGAAAGAAAAAGCTCCTTGTGTTATGCCAGGGAGATCCTCGGGTTTTTGGCCCAGATTTTAAAGAAAAAGCTCATTGGGTTATGCCAGGGAGATCCTCGGTTTTTGGGTCGGGATTTGGAAAGAAAAAGCTCCTTGGGTTATGTCAGGGAGATCCTCTGTTTTTTGGCCAGGATTTGGAAAGAAAAAGATACTTGGGTTATGCTATGGAGATCCTCGGTTTTTTGGCCGGGATTTGGAAAGAAAAAGCTATTTGGGTTATGCCAGGGAGATCCTCGGTTTTTTGGCCGGGATTTGGAAATAAAAAGCTCCTTGGGTTATGCCAGGGAGATCCTAGGTTTTTTGGCCGGGATTTGGAAAGAAAAAAAGCTCCTTGGGTTATGCCAGGGATATCCTCGATTTTTTGGCCGGGATTTGGAAAGAAAAAAAGCTGCTTGGGTTATGCCAGGGAGATCCTCGATTTTTTAGCCCGGATTTGGAAAGAAAAAAAGCTGCTTGGGTTATGCAGGGATATCTTCGGTTTTTTGGCCCGGATTTGTAAAGAAAAAGCTCGTTGGGTTATGCCAAGGAGATCCTCGGTTTTTTGGCCGGGATTTGGAAAGAAAAAGCTCCTTGTGTTATGCCAGGGAGATCCTCGGGTTTTTGGTCCGGATTTTAAAGAAAAAGCTCATTGGGTTATGCCAGGGAGATCCTCGGTTTTTGGGTCCGGATTTGGAAAGAAAAAGCTCCTTGGGTTATGTCAGGGAGATCCTTTGTTTTTTGGCCGGGATTTGGAAAGAAAAAGCTACTTGGGTTATGCCAGAGAGATCCTCGGTTTTTTGGTCGGGATTTGGAAAGAAAAAGCTCCTTGAGTTATGCCAGGGAGATCCTCGATTTTTTGGCCGGGATTTTGAAAGAAAAAGCTACTTGGGTTATGCCAGGGAGATCCTCGGTTTTTTGGCCGGGATTTGGAAATAAAAAGCTCCTTGGGTTATGCCAGGGAGATCCTCGGTTTTTTGGTCGGGATTTGGAAAGAAAAAAAGCTGCTTGGGTTATTCCAGGGAGATCCTCGTTTTTTTGGCCCGGATTTGTAAAGAAAAAGCTCATTGGGTTATGCCAGAGAGATCCTCGATGGTTTGGCCGGGATTTTGAAAGAAAAAGCTCCTTGGGTTATGCCAGGGAAATCCTCGATTTTCTGGCCGGGATTTGGAAAGAAAAAGCTCCTTGGGTTATGCCAGGGAGATCCTCTGTTTTTTGTGTCGGGATTTTAAATGAAAAAGCTCATTGGGTTATGCTAGGGAAATCCTCGGTTTTTGACCGGGATATTGAATGAAAAAGCTCCTTGGGTTATGCCAGGGAGATCCTCGGTTTTTTGGCCGGGATTTGGAAAGAAAAAGCTCCTTGTGTTATGCCAGGGAGATCCTTGGTTTTTTGATCGGGATTTGGAAAGAAAAAGCTCCTTGGGTTATGCCAGGGAGATCCTTGGTTTTTTTTGTCGGGATTTTGAAAGAAAAAGCTCCTTGGGTTATGATAGGGAAATCCTCGATTTTTGACCGGGATATTGAATGAAAAAACGCCTTGGGTTATGCTAGGGAGATCCACGGTTTTTTAGCCGAGATTTGGAAAGAAAAAAAGCTGCTTGGGTTATGCCAGGGAGATCTTCGGTTTTTTGGCCCGGATTTGTAAAGAAAAAGCTCATTGGGTTATGCCAGGGAGATCATCGGTTTTTTGGCCGGGATTTGGAAAGAAAAAGCTCCTCGTGTTATGCCAGGGAGATCCTCAGGTTTGTGGCCCGGATTTTAAAGAAAAAGCTCATTGGGTTATGCAAAGGAGATCCTCGGTTTTTGGGTCGGGATTTGGAAAGAAAAATCTCCTTGGGTTATGTCAGGGAGATCATCTGTTTTTTGGCCGGGATTTGGAAAGAAAAATCTAATTGGGTTATGCCAGGGAGATCCTCGATTTTTTGGTCGGGATTTGGAAAGCAAAAGCTCCTTGGGTTATGCCAGGGAGATCCTCGACTTTTTGGCCAGGATTTTGAAAGAAAAAGCTACTTGGGTTATGCCAGGGAGATCCTCGGTTTTTTGGCCGGGATTTGGAAATAAAAAGCTCCTTGGGTTATGCCAGGGAGATCCTTGGTTTTTTTGGCCGGAATTTGGAAAGAAAAAGCTCCTTGGGTTATGCCAGGGAGATCCTCGGGTTTTTTTGTCGGGATTTTGAAAGAAAAAGCTCCTTGGGTTATGCTAGGGAAATCCTCAATTTTTTAGCCGGGATTTGGAAAGAAAAAAAGCTGCTTGGGTTATGCCAGGGAGATCTTCGGTTTTTTGGCCAGAATTTGTAAAGAAAAAGCTCCTTGTGTTATGCCAGGGAGATCCTCGAGTTTTTGGCTCGAATTTTAAAGAAAAAGCTCATTGGGTTATGCCAGGGAGATCCTCGGTTTATTGGCCGGGATTTGGAAAGAAAAAGCTCCTTCGGTTATGCCAGGGAGATCCTCTGTTTTTTGGCCAGGATTTGGAAAGAAAAAGCTACTTTGGTTATGCCAGGGAGATCCTCGGTTTTTTCGCCGGGATTTGGAAATAAAAAGCTCCTTGGGTTATGCCAGGGAGATCATCGGTTTTTTGGCCAGGATTTGGAAAGAAAAAACTCCTTGGGTTATGCCAGGGAGATCCTATGTTTTTTTGCCGGGATTTTGAAAGAAAAATCTCCTTGGGTTATGCTAGGGAGATCCTTGATTTTTGACAGTGATTAGGAAAGAAAAAGCTCCTTGGGTTATGCCAGGGAGATCCTCGATTTTTTGGCCGGGATTTGGAAAGAAAAGGTTACTTGGGTTATGCCAGGAAGATCCTCGATTTTTTGGCCGGGATTTGGAAATAAAAAGCTCCTTGGTTTATGCCAGGGAGATCCTAGGTTTTTTCTCCGGGATTCGGAAATAAAAAGATCATTGGGTTATGTCAGGGAGATCATTAGTTTTGTGGCCAGGATTTGGAAAGAAAAAGCTCCATGGGTTATGCCAGGGAGATCCTATGTTGTTTTGCCGGGATTTTGAAAGAAAAATCTCCTTGGGTTATGCTAGGGAGATCCTTGGTTTTTGACCAGGATTAGGAAAGAAAAAGCTCCCTGGGGTATGCCAGGGAGATCCTCGATTTTTTGGCCGGGATTTGGAAAGAAAAGTTTACTTGGGTTATGCCAGGGAGATCCTCGGTTTTTTGTCCGGGATTTGGAAAGAAAATGCTCCTTGGGTTATGCCAGGGAGATCCGCGGTTTTTTGGCCGGGATTTGGAAAAAAAAAGCTGTTTGGGTTATGCCAGGGAGATCCTCGGGTTTTTGGCCCGAATTTGTAAAGAAAAAGCTCATTGGGTTATGCCAGAGAGATCCTCGGTTTTTTGGCCGGGATTTGGAAAGAAAAACCTACTTGGGTTATGCCAGGGAGAATCTCAGTTTTTTGGCCGGGATTTGGAAATAAAATGCTCCTTGGGTTATGCCAGGGAGATCCTAGGTTTTTTGGCCGGGATTTGGAAAGAAAAAGCTCCTTGGGTTATGCCAAGGAGATCCTCCATTTTTTTGTCGGGATTTTCAAAGAAAAAGCTCCTTGGGTTATGCTAGGGAAATCCTCGATTTTTGACCGGGATATTGAAT
>MDKF010479096.1:0-10816 GCA_026770625.1 Nicotiana glauca
GCCATGGATAGTTTGTACTCGCCCCCCCCCCCCTCCACCTTTAAAACCTCGGTGTTCGAAGTTTCGAGGTCTGACCTCGATGGTGTTCTTTCAAAGCTTCTCAGATTCATGACTTTGAGGCCTCTCCGGCCTCGCTTCGGCGTATCAAAGCAGTTCGAGCCTATTTCTGACCTCTCCGACTTTAGATCGGACTTTCTTCCATGCCTTTCTCATTTCTAGAGTTTCTCTGAAACCCTAAACTATTCAAGGTTTTCTTTGATTATTTTCTTAAATCTATGCTATATCTATATTCTACTGGAGTTTTTAAACGTTTTCCCCAATCTTTTCTTTCATGATTTGTTTCTCTTCAATTTAGGGTTTTTGAAAAAAAAGTTTTGAAATGTTTCTCCGATTCTTCTTCTTCTTTTCTTTTTGTGAATCTGTCTTGGCTATGTTCTTGTCTCTCTACCTCGCATGTTCTTCTCCTATGTTCTTATGTTTGCCTTATTATGCATGTTTTCCGATTGTGCTCCGTTCTTTCTTCTACTGGTTTCTATATCATGTTTTCACACATTTATCTTATGTGTTCGTTACCCCTCTGTTCCTTTACCATATTTTCTACTAAGCTCTTAGTTCTTTATTTTCCTTTACTGGAACTTTGTTTGTATTCTAAACATGTTTCATCTACTGTTTCTTTAATTTTATACTGCCTCTTTATCTTTTGAACTTGTTTAAGTTTCAAGCTTCTCTTAAAACATGTTCTTTATGTCAGCTTTTCACTATGTTTGTTACAAACCTGCTATTTTACCTGTTTGTTTTCTCATGAGTCTGTAAAAGAGACCTCTGAGCCAGTTCAATTATTTGTCTTCTCGTCTCTGCATCTGATTCGAGTTGAAAACCCTAAGATTTGGGGTTTTTGGCGAGTTTGATCTTGTGTTTGGGCTAGGGTTTAGAACCCTGGACTATCGACTCGTTCTGAGTCTATGCACTGAGCTTGAACTCCTTTGTTTGTGACTCTGAACTTTTCTATACTAGATTCTCTCTAATAAGCATAATAGTTCTTTCTTGTTTGACATACCTGTATGTTTTATATATGAGGAATTCTTCCTTCAAAAAAGGTTTTGCCAATTTGTGATTGATTTGGAATTCCTTTTAATAAGGTTTGATTGATTGTTACTGATTTTTCTTTAATTAAACCTTTCTTCACCATTTCTGGTTGGATTCATTCATACCAAAACTCAATTTCTAATTTTTACTGACTGTTAATTGATTGCCTTTCCTTATTTGCACAAACCTTATTGATGTCAAACTCTTTCCTAAAATAGTTTCTGTGTATTTTCCCTTCTTGTACTACTTTGGAAAAGATTTTGATCAAACTCTTTCCTTATTTATTTTGCCCATTTGAAATCAGAATCCCTTAATTAAAGGGAGACCTCATGTAATTGATTTCAAAACTATTTTCTTACCTTTTTCTTACTTGCTTTCTGCACTATAAAGGGCAAGACCTTTTAGCACTTTAACAACCTTAAGTTCGATACTCTAACATACATTACTTACTTTCAATTTCAATACTCTCACTCTTCACCCAACACTCTATTCTCTTCTGAGATATTCTGACTATTTGCTTGCAATTTGGCTTTACAAGACTACTGCTTTGCCTTTCTTGTTTCTCTGAAACTGGTATGTTCTAATTTAAGTTTTAGCCTCATCCCAATGTTTTTACTTTACAGTTTCTACATCCCTGTCTAATTTACTACTTATGTTTAATGTTAATTAGCAAGTCAATTCCCTTGCATATATTTCTACTATGAATCCCTACACCCCTGACTGCATTACTGCATGTGTTTAATGTTAATCAGCAATGTCAATTTCTTTGAACATGTTTCTATTTGTGGATCCTCATACCCCTATTCCCCTCTATGTGTTTGAGTTAAGGTTCAGGCATGGCAACATCCAAATTGTTGTTCATGTTTGTGCTTGATCCTTCAAAGGATCCTAACTCCCAAACAATGTGGCTAACAGGCTGGTTGGGGTGTGCCAGCACTTCCAATTGTTGGGTATGACCACCAGCCTGTCTTGGCTTTCCCAGAATCCCCTCTATTGCACTTACACTCATTCCTAGTTTGTAAGTTCTGCCCCACTCCTATGATCCTTGCCTTGGGACCTTGAGTTCCCTCTAAACTTGGACATTCGAGGGCTGGCCCTTCCACACTGCATTTTAATTCAATTCTACAATATATTTGGGTGTAAGCACTGCCCGGAGTTCATGAAGCTCCTGGGAACTCTGAAACACCCAAAAAATGAGAAAGGCTTTGGAAATTGGATCTTTGGAGTTGGTTTATTTCATGTTTCAGACCTGGAGTCTAAATTAAGCTTTCCTTGGTTATATTCTAATTTCTAATGTAATTTTACTCTTCTTTGTTCATTCTGGGTTGTAATAATTTGTAATAACTTATTGGGTTTATAGTAAAAAGGGGAGGGTCACTCATGTATGCATAAGGGTAGACATCATGCTCTTGGGTATTCACTTTCTGCAATCGCATCATGCTTTCATTTCTGAATTCTCGAAATCCTATCTATAAGTTTTCTGCATTTTAGAAATCATGTCTATAAGTTCTGTCTTTCATACACAGATATCATATCAATAGTTCCTGCATTTTTGCATATCATATAGAGAACATGTCAATTGGATTCTGGATTTTATGAATCTCATATAGAGAACCTGTCAATAGGATCTCTTAATTTCTGCATAAACATCTATCACTAGGCAAATAGTTTATAGATTTAAATAACAAATTGCCTTCTAGATACCATGCCTATAGGACTCCTGCATTTCTGTAAATGTTTTAAAACCAACCACCCTTAGAAAGCATACCTATAAGAGTAATCAACTGAATCTGAATCGTCTACAAGCCTAAAATCAGTAGTAACGATACTCAATACCTACAGAACCTATGTTTTTCTATAATCACCAAGCCTTCTTTAAATCAGAGTACTCCTGCATTACTAGATATCATGCCTATAGGTTTAACCTAGGCAAGCCATTAGGTAATTAATTAACTACACCAGTCTTTGGTCATTACATCCCGCAGGCAGGCCTAATTTGGACTTCTTATAAGAAAATACGTGATAAATCAGCCTGCCTTAACGTTTTAAGTTTAATTCAGACCATAACCATTACGTGCAACACATGCTAAACAATCTGTCTTTAAGTGAGGAGGCATGTCTGAGCCTTTTTAACTGCAATGTGTTTCCTATATCTTCCTTATGTGTTTTTGTTTGTCGCCTTAGAAATTTATCCTTTTAAACTCTAAAAATCCCAAATATCCTTCCCTTTTAGGACTAGTAGTCCCAAATGCCTCCGGGACTTATAGGATTAGGACGGGTAATAGCATGTAATAAGTAACGAGACTATTCCGCGTTTAATACCTTAACGGGGTTGGAATGGTAGATATGGATATGATGACCACGCAATAACACCACGTGTATAAACGGTTATCGGGTGTTGTGTGGGGTGATCCATATTATTTATAAACCTAGCACCGCCCTCTCCCTTTATTTGTCTGTATTTTTTCAGAATTTTAAAAAATGTTTAATTTTTAGCTTCATTAACCTCTTTTACTTCAATTACTTGTATCAACTATGTGAAAAACCTCCCTTTTACTTGTTTAATTTTTAGTACTATTTTATTCCGAAAATATCCGCCTCTTTCACCTCTTTTTCCAATTACTTGCATCAATTATGTGCGAACCCCTTCCCCTTTACTTGTGTGTTTTTTTTTTTAAGAATTTTACAACTGCTTTCTTCAAAATTTCAGCTTCTTTAACTTCTTGTACTTCAGTTGTTTACAAACATTATGTGAAAGCTATCTAGTATTTGCAATTCTTACTTGTTTACTTGTTGTTTATACTTAAAGTCACAATTGTAGCATGGCCGGAAACTACACTAGTGGATCCTGACGGGTGCCTAACACCTTTCCCTCGAGATAATTTCAAGCCCTTACCCAATCTCTGGTTTTCTAAATCAAATTCATTCTTAGTGCCCTAATGCACTTAATCATTATGTGGAGAATCTTCAAAATTGCAAACCTAATTCCCAAAAGGCAAAGAGTTGTCCGCCCAAATATCATAAACCCGATTTCGCGAGAAAAATGGGGCATCGACAGGCATAGCATCAAGACTATCCTCCAAAATGAGGGATAGATTTGACTGAGCGTCAATTTGTATTGTCGCAAAAGTCGAGGATAACCGGATCTATCTCCGGGGATGGGATTTAGAAGGATCGACGGGACCCAAAGTAAAGGGGTAAGTATACACATAGAGGATAACCAGATCTCTCTGTCACACCTCCTTTTTTACACGCCTACCCCGAAGAATAAAATGTATAAGAGAGTTTTTCCATTTAAAGTGACATTATTCGAAATGAGATTATTTATTGATTTTTAGAGTCACCACTTGGGATAGGATTGGTTTTTGGTGTCCCAAGTCACCGGTTTAACTTAAATCCCAAATCGAGGAAAATTTTGACTTCCCGAATGGAGTCTACGAAATAGAAATTCTAAATAAGGAATTATGTTGACCTGAGGGAATGTGTTAGGTACCCCTGGATCCCGTGGTTCTAGCACGGTCTCTTAAATTATCATAAATGGCTAAAAACTAATTTTTATACATGTTCCAACCTATAGTGCTATTTTAAGATTATTTACCACTTCTAGTTAAGTTTTTACGAAAGTGAACGTCGTTTAAAAATGTGTTTTTGGATTACGTCGCATGAAATGTACCCGGATCCTCGACATATTCTTATTCAACATTTTTGGATTTGGATTTGGGTTGCATGAAATGCACACCCGTATTTAGGAAGGTAAAATTATTAAAACGTACCTAAAGTGACTAACGTCTTTTAACTTTGCGAAGGGCCATGAAATTCGCTGAACGGCACGCTCCAAATGCTAAGTATTTTTAATTAAGTAATTAACGAGGGCCCCGCAATTTGTATATTTTTATTTGGCGAGACTCGTCTCATTTTTATTGTTTAAAGGCCAACCTAAAGCAAACTAAGATTTTCTATTTATTATTTGTCTCGAAGAATGGTCTAATTAATTTGCATCTATAAATTCATGCCTCGAGTTCAAGTCCGAATTCAAACAAAAGGGATGACCCTTTTAATTTTAGCCCGCTACCTAACTCAAAACATAAATTTATATTGCAAATTAATCCCCTTATATTCCTAATATAGCTTTAAAAGGGTTTTAATTTAGAACAAATTTTTGGACCACTAAAAAGGGGGAACTTAGGCATGGAGTTGCTATACGATTTCAGAAGGCCTTCAAGTCAATGTCGTAAAGGAACATCAACAGGATATACTTTCATTTCAAATTGATCAATTGCAAGCAAAGACTTGCTGATGCACCATGCCTAATATGAGATCTAATTGTCAAACCCAACAATTCAGTTAAGGTTAATCAAAATGAAGATGTCCAACAAATCCTTTGTCAGTAACATTAAGATGAAAATAATGGGTGTATTGAATAATAGTAAAATCTTCTTATGGCCACTACGTTATTGAACATAATGACCTAATACTACTTAACAAACAAATCCCAATTCCAAACCTTCTCGTTTCTCATTTAAGCTATGAATCGTTCACTATTAAGTCCTTTTATCACAGTAGAGCAGTCATAAAGCAAATGATCAAACTATTTGGACCTATTTTCATAACTACTGAACATGAATTAACTACATCACTTCACACCTTGTACCACAGCTTATAAAATAAGTTCAGCAATCCATCAATTCAAAATCTATAACACACAGTCTAAATTAACAGTCCAAACGCATTTATTTACTAACGTCTACTGAATTGAACTGTTAACAGAAAAAAAATTCAAATCAGCCTAGATTTGGCAGTTTTCCATTTTAACTTCAATCGGAGCTACATGGAAGCAGTTTGAGGGAGTGTACCTGGTATTCGAAAATATAAGAGAAGAAAATAAGGTCAGAAGCTGAAGACAAGCTAGCAGCAATAGAAAACCAGCAATGAATGAGCAACCGGCAGCCCAAAAACGATTGACAACAAAGAGACAGCACCCTTTTATCCAAAATGAACCTAGAAATAAGCTACAAAATCACGTTGAACTACCATCTAATCAAATAGACTCAAATGAGCTTGAAACGACCCAAATCCACTTGATATAAGTCCGACACTCTCGATAAACAACCCAAAGATGTCCAGCATACTTTAGCAACTCGATATTGGACTAAATGTTGGGAATCAACAACTGAAAAAGCAAATTATCCTAAGGAATAACATTTTTTTTTGGAATTTTGAAAGTTTTCCTTTTTTGTTTTGGTATTTTCTGTAGGATTTTAAAGCTAGAAATGAGAGTTTTTATGGCTGTATTGTTTCAGATCTGAACCTTATTAATTTTGAGATCCAAATTTGAAATTTTTTCTTGAAGAAAGGAATTTTAGGGAGACTTTAAGAGCTGGAGAGTTTGGGGAATTTTTCAGAGGTTCTAAACTTGTTAGTGAGGGCATTGGGGTTGCCTTTTATAGGCAACCAATGGGGTAGAATGTTCTAGATAGCCCTTACCTTTTTTCCTTCTTTTAATTTCAGATTTCATCTATTAGACCTTCAATTTCTGACTTGTTTCTCAAGTTACTGCCCTAAGTTTGCTAAAATCTACACTAAAGTCATATTCTAGAAGGCCCTAGGGTGTTCTTCTACCCATACAATACCTATGCTAACCTTTCTTTCATTTTAAAATTACTATTCTTAACAAAACTACCCTTTTCCATGCCTAAACTACTCCTGAAAACCCCCTAAAATTACTGACCAATCAGACCCCTTTTTACCGTGGTTAAAATCTAACTGAAGTTAATTCAACTACACTACTCAGCTATATCCAAACCTTAAGCCTAAAAAATTGAACTTAATCAATACTAATTAACACTAACATTGAATTAACAACTAACAAACCAATAAAAAATTGAAACTAACACAAAATCATGAACTGAAATGAAACTGAATCCGAGTCAATTCCAAGGAAACAAAACAGACCAACTAACTAGATCAATTAAACAAAATAGAAACAATCCATTAAAACTTGAATCGAATTTAACTAACTAAATAGAACTAAGCACTGAAACAAATCGAAATATAATAAAACCTAAAATTATAACAGAAACAGAATAAACAAATCAATTAAAACCCTAAAGTTCTAAATCAATTAGCACAAACAACAATCAATCAAGGAGAAGCATATTACGTGAATAATAAAAGTTAAACGAAAAGAAAAAGGACACTTATTGATTTGGTCTTCTACGACCGACTCCGAATTTGATTTTCGATTAATGTTATATGTTTATTTTGTCCAAAATAGACGTATAACATTCACTAAAAACCAACAGAATGCTTGAAATTCTAAAACGGGTTGCAAGCTTCGAAACCTAGATTTGAAATTCATGGAGTTTGGCTTAGATTTGAAAGATTTTGGCTTAGGTTTCGGAATGAGGAAGTCAAGGAGGTTGTAGGGTGTAAGTTTGGTTGGATTTGGATGATGTGAGGTTTTGGCCAGATTTTCGATCTAATATTCGAGCAAATCGGCTAGGAATTGAAGTAAACAGTTTTGGGGATTGGAAAGAGGACGAGAAGGAGAGTTTGTGGTGAAATTTTGGGGTGATTTGGGGCTTCGCCGCCGCCTCTGGCGTTAGGGCAGAGGCACGGCGGAGAAGGGTAGGGGTGGTCGGCGTTGCAGGGAGGGGTGTACGAGGAAGATGAAATATGTTTTAGGGTTTGAAATATTTTTTGGACAATTTTATGTAAATATAAAAATCCATTATGGCCGTTGGATGAGGGAATAGGGACGGTCGGGATTAATTCTTGACTTAAAGATATCAAAACGACGTAGTATCAGCACGATACTGCGTCGTTTTGAGGGATCTTAGAGGCTAAAAATTGGATTGGATCTGGGGTTATGGGGTGTGAGTTTTGGGCCATTTTGGCCGGATTTGGGGGTTGATTGGGCTTGAATTGAATTTGGCCCAAAATTTTGGCATTTTACTAAAATCATGCTTTCTTTTAATTTTTTTGTATTTGTTTCCTTTTCCCTTTTTTTTTCATTTGTTTGTTTTATTTATTTCTTTGCAAAATTATAAAAAAAAAACTAATTTAACCCCAAAACTAGACCAATTAATTTTCTAAAATAGAATAAATCCTAGTTAAAAAGAGAACTAAACAAAAAATGCAAAAAGTGACTATTTTTTGTAATTTTCTTCTATTTTTGTGATATTAGTAAAAAAAAATTCTAGAATTGGATCCTAAATTAAAATATGCTATTTTTTTATTTTTTATGAATTATGCCAACCAAAAATGCACACAAAAGGCAAACAAATAAAAATTCATGCAATTAATTCCTTAAAAATTCAAGTAATAAAAGAAAAGTCCTAATTCTAAGGATTTTATAGGAATAGTTCAAGCGAGGCAAAAATCACATGCTCACAGTTGTCCCTCTTTGCTCGGAGACACACGACCTCTCTCATTTCTCTTCTCACCATCGCCCGATAGTAATCTTTGCGAGTTTTCACTAAGCGGACTCTCTCATTTTCAGTTTCTCTACTCACCATCGCTTTATGGTACCCGAAGGTTTTCACCGATAAGACTCTCTTATTTTATTTCTCTCACTTTGAATTGTATCCGATTCCAACAATGATGTTTTCCACTTCCCCGCTTTTGTCATTTGATCGGAAGGACTTGGGCAAGATTTTTGGGTGAAAGGATTTTGGGTAGAACTACAACTTTGGAACCATTTCGGCGAATTCAGGGCCGAACCATAACATCATCTGCCCCAGTTTCAATTTTTGGGGGTAATTGGAATTTTTGTTTTAGTGTGACTGAACCTCAGCGAGAGGCTGCCTACGTATCCTTTCGGAATCAAGTCAAACGTAGTTCAGGGAAATAATTTTGTTTTGTTTTGTTTTGTTTTTGTTTTCTTTTATTTTCTTTTCTTTTCTTTTTCCTTTCTTTTTTCTTTTTTTTTCTTTTTTTTCTTTTTTTTCTTTTTCTTTTTTTCTTTTTCTTTTTCTTTTTTTTTTTTTATAGTACTTCCGGGTTCCAAAGAGGGTGAACAAGAAAGCGTAACCGGCTCAAAGGGTTTACGAAGGATTGATAGTGTTTGGGGTAGCGGGAAGGAAAGCCTTCGTCATCTCAATTATACAAAAGCCATCACCCCAGGAGGTCTAGACATAGTACATTTTCACTGCATCCGCATTGACTGCTGTTTCAGGATCATTTCCTTCAATGTCTCCTAGATACACTGCTCTTTTCGGCAAAATCTTTCGGATTATGTATGGACCTTTCCAATTGGGAGCAAACTTTCCTTTTGCTTCCTGGTGATGAGGGAGAATGCGTCTGAGCACGAGCTGTCCCACTTCGAAGTTTCTGGGACGTACTTTCTTGTTATAGGTGCGGGCCATTCTTTGTTGGTACAATTGCCCGTGGCACACTGCGGCCATCCATTTTTCATCAATTAGTGACAACTGCTCTAGCCGAGTTTTGAGCCACTCACTGTCCTCGATTTCTGCTTCAACGATTATACGAAGCGAAGGGATTTCTACTTCTGCAAGTATGACTGCTTCAGTTCCGTAAACCAATAAGTATGGGGTGGCTCCGATTGATGTACGCACCGTGGTGCGATACCCGAGTAATGCAAAAGGCAGCTTTTCATGCCGTTGCCTAGAGTTTTGAATCATCTTTCTCAAAATCTTCTTGATGTTTTTATTTGCTGCTTCAACGGCACCATTGGCTTTTGGCCGATAAGGGGTAGAGTTTCTGTGCGTTATCTTGAATTGTTCACATACCTCTCCCATCAAACGACTGTTCAAGTTTGCAGCATTGTCGGAAATGATAGTTGCAGGAATACCAAAGCGACAAATGAGATTGGAATGCACAAAATCTACCACAGCTTTCTTGGTGACCGACTTGAGAGTGATGGCCTCAACCCATTTTGTGAAGTAATCGATTGCAACCAATATGAATCTATGCCTGTTTGAAGCTTTCAACTCGATTGGCCCAATGACGTCCATACCCCAGGCAACTCGATTGGCCCAATGACGTCCGTTCGGAAGAGGGATTTTTATGAAAGTATTTTGAATTTTTGAGCAAAAATTATTTTTCGTACTCAATTTTTTCAAAATTTGTATTATTTTTTTAAAAATAAAAGAAGGACATCTAAGGAGTATTTTAGTGATTTATTTGGACCATAAAAAAAAGGTGGCTATTTAAAGAAAAAAATAGCCATTTAATGACTCGTTTTGACCTAAAAGAAAAAGTGGCTATTTTTCAAAAATTTTATTAGTCTCGATTTTGCAGATACGGCCTTTCAGCACTTCGGGGAGGAAGCTTTTAAGACTGTGCCTGCCAACCATTTAAAAATGACTCAGGGTGGCTGTTCTTGCAAAAACAGCCTTCCGGCGCCCTTTTGGGGACATTCGGCTTATTTTAACAAGAATGGTATCACCCGACTTATTTATGACGAAAATTAAAATTTTGATATTTTTTTGTTTTGCTATTTTTTGCAAAAGGGAGGTTGGACCCGATGAGGGTTGCCTACGTATCTCACATCCGGTGAGAATCAAACCAGCGTAATTCAGGTAAATTGGGAATTGAGTAAATAACTCTTTTTATTTTTATAAAATTCAGACCATAAAGCTTTAAGGCAAAATAAAAAACATTTTTTATTTTTTAATGTTTTTTTTTTTGGAATTTTCTTTAAAAAATGCTTTAAAAGGAGAAAGGGAATTTTTTTTTTTTTTTTGGATTTTTGAATTTAATTTTGATT
>MU751220.1:20634-31059 GCA_026770625.1 Nicotiana glauca
ATTTTGTTGTATAATTCTAATAGGATTGGCAAAGATTTTTAGGTGATTGTGGCTAACTAGCAGTCGTGCATGTTGTATATGAAGTTTATTGTATTTTTCTCCCATTCTATCAAGATGTTGATTTCGAGTCAATTTTGCTGATTTAAGTATACAGGTTTTATTGAAAAGTGACTGTAATTGGTTAAGTTAAAAGGTGTTGTGCTATTCATTCCATGTGATACATTGTTGCTTATAGAAAAGCTATCTTTGGGATTATGGCTTTACAATGGTCATCCGATCCTAAGTATTCCCAATAAAGTTGTTTGATACCAGTTTTAGGAATCATTTAGTAAGATGGTATAATTAGTTTATTTCCAGAAAGAGAGTTTAATAACATGTAATATTCATGCTTCAGCTGTTGATTCATAATTTTGTTCATGTGTTAGTAATGAAAAAGTGAAATAAAGGAACGCACCTGTTTTATTCAAATCTGATAGTTTTTTTGGTTAATTTGTGCTGAAGGATGTGAATCAGAGGTCGAATCCCCCAATCAGCTTCATGTCGTGTATGGTGTCCATTTATGTTTGCATTATGGCTTGGGGTTTGGACCGTTTGGATTACGAGCTGGGCCAACCGCCTTATACAAATTGTCATGGGTATCCTTTTTTTATGGATCCTGATACAATTCTAGGTCTATTAGATGTTAGAATTATTTTAATACCATTTCTTGTGATCAATTGACCATTAGAACCTAGTTAAACGTCTAATTGGAATAAAAACAGGAGGTATTTTAGCTTTATTAATCCATTTGGTCCATTAATTGAAGCGGAGGTGTACCATAATAGATAATAAATAGTCCACGGCCCTTCAAACGTAGTTTGGATTTTCCTTTAAAAAAAAATTAAAATAAAGTCGCGCCGCGCCAAATAAAATTACAAATTGCAGGGTCCTCGATAAATGTTTATACTAAAAATACTTAGACTTCGGGATGGGCCATTTAGCGAATTTCACGGCCTTCCCCAAAGATAATAACACATTAGTTGCTTTAGGTTCGTTACTTAAATAATTTTACCTTCCTAAATACGGGTGCACATTTATGTGACCCAAATTCAAATCTCAGCGAAGGCGAAAAGTGTCAAAAATCGCGGGTGCATTTATGCGATGCGGTTCGAGACATGTTTTCACGACGTTGCAATTCTCTTAAAATAATAATAATAAAAGCGGTTCATAGTTAAAAATACATAGGTCAAAACATGTACTAAAATCAAATAAATAGCCAAATATAGCAGTTGAGCGACCGTGCTAGAACCACAGAACTCGGGAATGCATAACACCTTCTCCCTGGTTAACAGAATTTCTTACTCGGATTTCTGGTTCGCGACTGTCAAACAGAGTCAAACCTTTTCCTCGATTCGGGATTCAAACCGGTGACTTGGGACACTATAAATCTTCCAAGTGGCGACTCTGAATCTCTCAATAAACGAATCCCGTTTTCGATTGTCCTTTAATTGGAAAAACTCCCTCTATTATACCCTTCACGGGGTGTAGTAGAAAAAGGAGGTGTGACAGCTCTGACGACTCTGCTGGGAAATTTTCTCAGAACCACTGGTTCAGGGTTAGAAATTCGATCTTAGAATAATTGTTGTATTTGGCTTTGTTTATTATCTGATATTTTTACATGTTGGGCTTAATGTGCAAAATGATGCTTTTACTGCTTTGATATTATTTGAACTGTGTATATAAACTGTCTTCTCACACACCCGTTCTAAGTCTTCTTGAAATTAAAATTGGGCATTTGCTTGACATAGCCCGCTTTCTTTGAGATAGCCGAGGTGCTTGGCACCCGGTGAAGGATTTTGTCACACATGTTTTAGGCGGGGAGCACCATCAGTTAAGCCGAAAAGTAATGCTACCGGTACACTGACCCTCCTCGGCTCGAGTGGTCCGCTTGAGTAAGCCAGTCTAGATGCTTTCTCCAATAAGATTTGAACTTAGAAGAACAAACCTCATAACTGGATATCCCTAGTAGGAACGTTTTATTTGCATCACGTGCATTTGACCTTGGAGATTCAACACAGGGGTTGGATCTGTCTAGGACAGGTGTACCTGAAATAAAAAAGACCATCCTGATGCATCTTACTTACTACTTGTGCATTTTATTTGCTTCGGACTTGCATGCTGACCGGCTTTAAATATTGAGAAAATTTGAAAAAAAGAAAAAAGAAAAGAAGGAATATCAGTGTAGAGGGTTAATTATTTATTTGAAAAAATACCAATGCCCAAATAGTGTCGAAACTCTGCCAAATTTTTGAAAAAAAAAGAAAAATAGTCTTGTTTTTTTTTTTTAAAAAAATAAAGTCTGTTTGCCAAATAAAATAAAATAAAAAAAGGGAAAAAGAAAATAATATTGTTTTAAAAAAAATATAGCTTGTTTATTGAAAAAATAATTGTCCTTGTTTTCAAAAATAGTTCGTTTTATTTGGCAGAACTACGTAAGTTTTATTCTCACCGGATGTGGGATACGTAGGCAACTCATATCGGGTTCAACTATTTGGAAAAATTATTTGAAAAAAAAATTAATTATTAAAAGAGAAAAAAAAAGAAATTTTTTTATAGGGTAAATAAATGTCTGTTTTTTCATAAGTAAGGTGATGACATTCTTGTCTAAAATAGCCGAATGTCCCCAAAAGGACGCCGGAAGGCCGTTTTTGCAAGAACAACCGCCTTTGGTCATTTCTCAAAATTTTGACCGGTTAGCAAACACAGCCTTTAAATCTTCTTCGAAGTGCTGAAAGACCGTATTGACAAGACCAGATATTTTATGAAATTTTTGAGAAAACAGTGATGATTTTCTATTAGTCTATTTTTAGGCTGTATTGCCGTTTTGATGTTAGAATCTTTCGGAGTCTGTTAATATTAAATGTGTCATAATAAACACATTTTTCTTTTATGGAAAATTTGAAAAAAAATTTGATTTTTTTATTAGTCATTTGGCACTTACCTGTCAGAACTACGCACGGTCTGATTCATGCGGGGACATGATACGTAGGCAATCCACATAAGATTCAACCACCACTAAAAGAAAAAGAAAAAAAAAGAAGGAAAAATGAGAAAATAAGTAAAATAAAGGAAAGTTGGAGAGACGTTAAAAGAAGGGGCACAATCATGAGAAGTCGGGATGACGCAAGCAACCAAACAAAAGCATAATAGAAATGGTTAACTGCTTAGGTGCATTGCATCCCTAATGTGTGTTTACCTATCTGTTAAAAGCCCTACCGGGATGCCTTTATTTTGTTCATTTGACTTTCACTCCAGGCAGGTGGTTGGTTTGTGGTTATCAAAGTAACTCCTCTCCACAACATAAAACCGACAGGCGATGGCGGATAACAACATAATTGGGGTGGCTAATATCAGTAACCCAAAGTGGTTGGTTGAACAGGACACAAGTTTGGCTGATGAAGTGAAAATGTTAAGACAATACATAACAGACATGTATCAGGATTGGATGGTTGGGAAGCCACCCATACCGCCACCACCTGGTTTCTTAGATGTTGTCCTTACCCAAACTTTGGCATCTCCTGATCACCCTAGCATCTCCATCACTCTTCCTCCAAGTTCTGAGAGGTTGAAGAACATAGAGCAGTCCTTAAAGAACGTGCAAGGGACGGGAGGCCAAGGCATCATGTCTTACCAAAAGTTGTGTACACTCTATGACGTCTTCCTGCTCGCAAGGTTTAAAGTACCAAAGTTCAACTTGAATAAGGAATGCAAAGATCCGGTAGTCCATCTGAGGGAATACTGCAAGGAAATGAGAAATGTTGGCGAGAAAGACGATTTGCTAATGGCATACTTCAGTAAAAGCTTGACTGGGGCAGCCTTGGAATGGTATGATCGTCAAGATGTCAGTAAGTGGCACGCATGGGACGACATGGCTCAGGATTTTGTGTGACACTTTCAGAATAATACAGACATTGTCCCGAATCACTCCTCCATATCTCAGATAGAAGAGAAACCTAAAGAAGGTTTTGGGAAATTCTGGCTCAGATGGAGTGAACAAGTTGCCCAGGGTGATCTTCCCATGAAAAGAAAAGATGCTGTAGAGCCCCTCCAATGTCAGAGTCCAGTGTTCGTCCTTGATAAACGCCCCCAGCCTCCATATCGACCCCGTGGATATCCTTTATATCCTCCCGACCATTACTGATCTCCACCAAACCCCATAAACCGTACATCACTTCCCAGATATCCTGTCCATGTTGCACCACCATATGCTCCTCATCCCCGAAGCCCGCGATGGTCTGCACCGCTGCCACAAATGTCTCATCAGGCGTATCAACCACCTACCCGCAAAAGATTCCAACCGAGGCCAGAGTATAAAATAAAAAGACTACTGGAAAAAGAAAATGTTTTCGGAGATACTTGTGCAAGTTTGTTTGAAAAACTAGAGCGTTCTGGCTTGATTAAGCCGCTCCTCGGTTATACTCCAGACCCGCATGCAAAAGGCTTTGATCCTACTGTACGATGCATGTACCACTCTGATGTCCAAGGGCATAGCATTGAGAATTGTCGTTCTTTGAAGAAGGAAATAGGAAGAATGATTCACGAAGGGATAATTGTGATCAACGACATCAACAAAAAGCATGCGAATCCTCTTGGGGATGCATTGACTAAAGCTGATGATATTGAAGTGGGTAATGGTCTTGAAAATATTGATACAGAAGTCAGTGGCTAAGATGTTGTGCTTGGTAATCCGGAAGACGCTCCATTTCCTGGCAAGACAGGGAGGAGTTTTGGTGGTTTATTTTGTTGTCATTTCTGTTGTCCAGGTTATTTCAGGGTTGTAATCTGAATATTCTCTTGTAAATCAAACCCTTCTATATTTTGATTTTGTCCAGTTCCTTTGGTCGTAATATCTCATTTAGTGTTGTCTAGGTTTGTTTTAAAGGTTGTAACCCCAATTTAGTTTTTTTGTCTTGTTGTTCAAGTCATTTCATCGGCTAACGCAATGTCCTATTTCCTATTATTTCTAGACATTTTCTTTTGTTTAGGCCTCTCCTTTTTATAGTCCTTTTCCTGTCAACTCTAGTGACATGACATACGCACACAGTTATAGGCCTAATCTTAAAAGTTAATCATGAAGCAATTGAGAGATGATAGGGGCACTTGAGGGAAATAAGAACAAATTTGGACATTTTGAGATCATTTGAGGCCCGAACCATGTGAAACAGGGGCTGATCGAACATAAAGAAACCTTATGTTCCATGCCGCATCAGTGTGAAATTAAAGACAAATTTGCCCAAATTGGCAAGGGTCGTTCGTGATAATGAGAGTGAGAGTGTTGCCCAATGACACTTTGTATTTAACAGTCAAAGAAAGACGAATGTATGGATATGGTTATCAAGTCTAGCACAATCAGAAGATGTTATAAATGTTTGTTTAATCGCGTTGTTTGTACTTGGCGTGTTTCGAGGATTGGAATGACGAAGGCATTTTATTCTACTATCTAAACACTTTATCCTTCGTCATCCCTTTGAGCCTTATTTGCTTTCTTTCATACCCCTCTTTAGGAATAGAAACACAAGCATGAAAGATAAGAAAAAGAAAACAACAAAAACAACAAAACAACAAAAGAGAAAAGAAAGAGACAAAGAAAAAGAAAAATAATAATAACAACAAGGAATTGGGGGTGAACTACGTTTGACCTGATTCCTTTTAAGGATACGTAGGCAGCTTCACGGCTCGATCATAGTGGAACAAAAATCAGAAGATCCCCAAGCAAGAAACTGGGGCAGAAATTGTGGTTGTTGTAAAAAAAATTCGGTTCCGAAGGTTGTAATTCTAAAACCATGTTAATTTGTTTTGAGCCTTTAATACCCTTTCTTTCTAAGACCTATCCAAAAGCCCACGTTACGGTCCAAAGAAAGACGTTCTGATCAGTCTTCAAAAGATGCCAAGTCGAGCAAGTAAAGATGATTCATACCAGGGACAACACTTCGGTCCAAACAAGGAAAATGAAAAATGAGAGTCTTATTGGTAAAAACCTTCACGGGCACCGTAAGGCGACGAAAGTCGAGAGAAATCAGAAAAATGAGAGAGTCTCATTAGTAAAAACCTTCACGAGCACCTTGAGGCGACTGTAAGGAGAGAGAAAGACCAAAAAGAGGGAGACTTGATAGTGAAAATCTTTTAGGCGCTACAAGTCGAAATCAGGATTGTAAATCAGATTGAATAGGTGGAGCATGGAAGTCCCGTTTCACGAAAAAGAGGGTACGATAAGAGTTGAACATCGGAATTACTTAACAGAATAGGCCGCAAGTGCATGTCACAGTCATTAGAGTTGGTATCCACATCTGATAGGTTTCTACTTTGTAGTAGTTCTTCTTGTTAGGATTTATCATTTTCCTTTGTCCTTTATTCTATTTCTTTTCTTGTTCACTCCTTCTTCCTGAGTCTGTCTGGTTAGAGCAAGTGAGAAAAGATTTCAAAATTTGCCATCAGCTTTCCAATTGCACAAGTAAAGAAAGAACAACAAGTACACTGAGCTAGTAATAATCAACAGCTTTGGGGTCCCTGCAAAATACAAGGGTTTGGTACATATCAATTCATGGAGAATACAACAGATGGAGGGTGTTTGGGAATAGACTAAAAGGTCGGACTAGCGACAAGAAAGACATTCCAAACAGAAGTCAGAGGTTATAGTCCTCAAGGCCAAAGCCAATGGTTTTAATAAGGAAAGAGCGGCATGCACACTGAAGTCGGTAATAATCAAAATACTTTAGGGATCGGGTGAGACGCAAAGGTTGGGTAGATGACGGTCCAAGATCAATACAAAAGGATAGAAGGTATCGAATTCAAACGAAGAAAAGTATTTTCTGGGTTAAGGTTTATAAAGGAAGTGTTTAGTCAAGGAACTAGCAATGTCTTCAAATGGAAAGCAGTTGCCATGTCAAGTAAAGGAGCAACAGATCTCAAGGCCAAGGCCAGTGAACAAGTCAAGAAAGAACAACATATACACAGAGTGGGGAAAATGGACGTGATTCGGGATTCATGTGAGACACAAAGGTCGGGAAGATGCCGGTTCATGAGCAATGCAACAAACAGAGGATATTGGGTCCAAACAAAGAAATGACATTTAAGGGATATGGATGATAGAGAAAGTGGTTGGTCAATAAACAGGCAAGATCTTCGAGTAGAAATCATCTGTCATGGGAAATATATGGGGTCAAATAAGAAGACTAGAAATAATAGTTGGGAAATTTGTGACTAAGGAGTAGTCAGAAGGCCGGAAGCTTTCAACCAAGTTCAAGGCAGTCGAACAAAGTAGAGCATGGAGAGGAGCGAAGAAAAAACCATCTCCAGTAAGAGTACCACAACCAACCACCACATTTTTAAACTGACGAGATTTTTCTTTGATTAAAACAGGGGTAGGAAATGTTATTGATAGCGGAAAGACATGCTGCAAGGAAGATTATCAAACTGGGGCTGAAAATTTCCTTTCGTTTTGAAAATTTTCATGAAGTTAGGTGCCCATCTGAAGAATAGGGAAAGTAATTCAAGTTTTAAGGGAAGTTAGTTTTTGAAGGAGGTTAACACAAGTTTTAAAGAGAAAGCAGTTTTGAAGGAAGATAATTCAAGCTTTGAAGGAAGATAAATCAAGTTGCAAGGGGAAATGGTTCAAGAGGCAAGGGAGAACAATGTCAATAGAATTCAGTTTTAAGTTGTTGATGAAGTCGGGAGCCCGCCCGAAGAACGGAGGCGTTACATTTTAAGTTGTTGAAGTCGGGAGCCCGCCCGAAGAACGGAGGCGTTATCTTTTTAAGTTGTTGAAGTCGGGAGCCCTCCCGAAGAACGGAGGCGTTATCTTTTAAGTTGTTGAAGTCGGGAGCCCGCCCGAAGAACAGAGGTGTTACATTTTAAGTTGTTGAAGTCGGGAGCCCGCTTGAAAAATGGAGGCGTTACATTTTAAGTTGTTGAAGTCGGGAGCCTGCATGAAGAACAGAGGAGTTATCTTTTTAAGTTGTTGAAGTCGGGAGCCCGCCCGAAGAACGGAGGCGTTATCTTTTTAAGTTGTTGAAGTCGGGAGCCCGCCCGAAGAACGGAGGCGTTATCTTTTTAAGTTGTTGAAGTCGGGAGCCCGCCCGAAGAACGGAGGAGTTATCTTTTTAAGTTGTTGAAGTCGGGAGCCCGCCCGAAGAACGGAGGCATTACGTTTTAAGTTGTTGAAGTCGGGAGCCCGCCCGAAGAACGGAGGCATTATCTTTTAAGTTGTTGAAGTCGGGAGCCCGCCCAAAGAACGGAGGCGTTACATTTTAAGTTGTTGAAGTCGGGAGCCCGCCCGAAGAACGGAGGCATTATCTTTTTAAGTTGTTGAAGTCGGGAGCTCGCCCGAAGTACAGAGGCGTTACATTTTAAGTTGTTGAAGTCGGGAGCCCGCCCGAAGAACAGAGGCGTTATCTTTTTAAGTTGTTGAAGTCGGGAGCCCGCCCGAAGAACGGAGGCATCACATTTTAAGTTGTTAAAGTCGGGAGCCAGCCCAAAGAACGGAGGCGTTACTATTTTAAGTTGTTGAAGTCGGGAGCCCGCCCGAAGAACATATGCGTTATCTTCTTAAGTTGTTGAAGTCGGGAGCCCGCCCGAAGAACGGAGGCGTTATCTTTTTTAGTTGTTAAAGTCAGGAGCCCGCCTGGAGAACGGAGGCGTACTTTTTAAGTAAGAAGTCAGTAACCCGCCTGGAGAGCAGAGGGTTACAACAAAAATCAAAGGAATAAATTCAAGTTCAGAAATCAGAAGGAAGGCAACAATGGTCAAAAGAAGGCAGTTCAAGTTTCAAAGGAAAAATAATTCGGATTTCACAAGAAGGAAAAGATGCAGTTCGTGTTTAGCAATCAGGCATCCACCTGTGGAAGAGAATACTACAAGTCAAGTCAGAAACAAAGGAACATCAGAGAAAATACAAAGCAACAAAGCAACAACAGTCACAAGATCAAGTTTGAGAATAAATCTTTGTAATTCATAGACCATAGCTTAGTATAGCTTCTTTATTTTTATCATGGTGTAATAAGGAGGTCAGTAAGCAGTAGCAGCAGCAGCAACAACAGTAACAACGAAACCACAGCTTCACGGTAGTCCTAGCTAGCAAAACTTCCCGAACTACATTGACCTGATTCCTTTATAGCCAAAGATATGTAGGAAACCTTTGAAGCAGAGGTTCGGTCAAATCTTTCAAAAAATGCTTCACACGAAATATTCAAATGGGCAAAAATCGCTCGTATCCGCTCACTTTATCTTTGCACGAAAACTCTTCGTGTTTCCGGACAAAGAGGGACAGCTGTGAGCATGTGATTTTTGCCCTATGAGAATTACTCCCAAAAAATTCAAAATAAAATAATTTTTGTGTTGTTTGCTATTTTGTGGATTTTTGTGGTATTTTCTTTTATTGTGTGCAGTTGTTTGGGCATGTTTATTTAACTAATGAAAAATAGAAAAATATGTTACAATTACATTTAGGATTTAATTATACATTTTTGGAATTAATTAAATAATAATTTGTTTTACGAGAACGAAAAATCACAAAAATAATGTACTTTGCGTTTTTAGCATTTAATGTCAAAATGTGTGATTTTATTTTAAATTGGTATTTAATTATGTGTGATAATTATTATTAAAAGTTAATTAGTATTTTTTATAAGTTAATTTGGTTTTATAATTTAATTTAGGATTTTAATTTTGGAAAAGAAAAGAAAAAGAAAATAAAAAGAAAAGGGTCTTCTTAATAAAAAGGCCCAATTTGGTCTTTTTAATTTTAAGCACCCAAGCCCAAGCCAAAATCACCCCTAACCCATCCAATACCCGCCCAAAACACACCTGACCCGTTCCCAAATCCGGACCCGCACCCCTTTAGCCAAACGACGTCGTTTCGTTTCGTCAATTGATCCAGGCCGTTGATCTTAATTGATCTAACAGTCTATGTTCAATCCCCTCCCTGGTATATAAGTTTAAACCATACCCCGCCCCCCCAAGCCAAAGCCCCCTTGCCCTCTCCGTCTCTAACCTCAGAGACCAATCGAACCCTCCGCAGTCGACTGCCCGCCGAAAATCGCCTACGGCGGCGACCGACATCCAAACACCCCCATTTTTACACCATAGCTTCCCCACAACCTCCTCTCTCCAAACCCCCAATCAGGTTTCTTCGAATCACGGCCAAACGTTTCGAATCTTCATTCGAATTTTGGTCAAAAACCCTAATCCCTCGGATGACCACCAAAATAACACCCTAGAACCCCCTTTACCTCCCCATTCCAACCATCCTACCAGTTCCTCTTGAAACTGTCACGACCCCATTTCTCAAACCCGGTCGTGATGGCGCCTCTCGTAAAGACAAGGCCAGCCAGACCATCTCAGAACACCACTTAAAGCAGTTATATAACAATTCGAATATGAATTAATCAA
>MU751221.1:2613-25474 GCA_026770625.1 Nicotiana glauca
GAATTCCATATCCGGATTTCTAGTTCGCAGACTGTAACAGAGTCAAACTTTCCTCAGTTCGGGATTAACTCGGTGACTTGGGACACCATTATATTCTCAAGTGGCGACTCTGAAAACTTAAATAACTAATCCTGTTCCGACTGTCCTTAAATTGGAAAAAACTCCATTATACCCTTCCGAGGGTGTAACTGTAAAAGAGGAGGTGTGACAATCCCCAACGGGTTTCACCAAAACCTTAGGTTAAAGTATTTAGCTACTCATAACAACGGAAGATAAAACTAATAGATTATTCATAATGGAAGAATTGCAAGAAAAAATAGAAAAGATAAAGAACTATGATGTTTTGGGTGATCTCTCATACTTGTTCTTCTTCCAAAAGTAATCTCAAAATAAGCCTATACTATCTTGGGCGAGTTTCTACATCTTATAAGGGTTTTACAAAAAGGTTTTCCGAGTTGACACTTTGGCCCCTTGAATTTCTGGGTTGTGAACAGCTCGCCGCGGCCGCGGTGATGACCGCAGGAGGCACTGCCTCAAATCGCGGTGCGAACCGCGGTGACGACCGCGGTGAACACTGCCTGGGCTTTTGTCTCCACGTTCCTTCTCTTTTGCTCTTTTGTGTTCGGGTACTTCTTGAGTGGGTGTTTTCTTCACATTATTGCCTACAAACACTTCATGTTGCTTCCTCACATCTTATATTCCCTGCGAACCCAAATAGCACCAATTAAAGCATTTTATTGGCAATTTTCAATATAAAACAACAACAAAGCATGGGCAATTACGGTGTAAATAACAACTATATAGCCTATTATCAACACCTCACACTTAAATTATTGCTAGTCCTCGAGCAATTCATTATACTCCATCAAAATTCATTCCCTATGCTTTTCCTCAACGACTCACACCATGAACATCTTACAAGAGTTACACCTAGTAGTGAGCAGCTTTTACCTCAAGAATCAAATCTTTCGTACCCCGTAACATTTGCACTTACTCAAACCACTCTACACAATAGCCAAGATGCACCTTTCCTTTGTGAATCACATGCCCTCACATCACACAAGAGAGTAGTTCCATATATATAATGATAGTGATAACAATTAGGAACTCAAATAGACAGAATTCGCTCACTCTCCACAAAGAACATTCACATGCCACAAAGATGCACCATAAGCTTGTCCGTAGTGTAGTACTCGACTAATCGAGCTCATTCAATCTTGGATCAATTAGGACTTTATTTGGTTGTAATGTAGGCCACGGGATGGGTAGGATATATTTAGATATAAGAGTGGCTACACCTCCCTGAGCACTTTAATACATACATTTTTAACATTCAAACTCTATACTTCTGTCAAACTAAAATTCCACCTTCACATCAATTTAAATTACCCCTTTCTTCTTTAAGCACACTTACATCAAGAGCCACCACTTATCAAGGAAATATATGTTTTTTTTAATGTGGCTCTTCCTTTTTTTTCAAAATAGTGCACCTTTCTCTTTATTCAGTTAGTTCCACTCAAAATCCAAACTAACTACCCCACACTTTAACTTTTACAAAGTTCATAACAATTCAAGTCCTCATGAGAGGTGAAAAGGTTCAAATAGATGGTCAATTCAAACAAATAGGTAAGGCTTGTAATGTGGTTGCCAAAGAAAAAGGATTATAGGCTCAAGGGGTTAACTACGATACATAACAATTAGGTGGGCAAATATACATATCTGGCTCAACAAAAAATGCCTATATCACTTCTAAGACTGAATGAAGCTACTATTTTGCTTTGCAAACACACATAACAAGTTCTAGGCATCAAATATACAACATGGAATACAGTAACACTCGCACACACATGGCACGTGACTGACTCTGGATTAGTTTATCAAGACATTTTCTTTGAGTATTCAAATTAGGTATAAACATACAATTTTTAAAGCACTTAAATAAGATTCAACCTTTGAAGCTAAGTGCTACACTCTAACGTCTATCGTGTTCAGGTGTAAGAATGCTACGGGCGGGTTTTTCTTCTTCAATTTTAAACTCTTTGCCCATTAATCCTAACCTAAAACAAGAAAAAAAAACAAAATCTACCTATACCCGGTTCAAGCTAAACCCTTGAAAAAGAACTATTGCCCAAAGAAAAATCAAGGGGGAGTTACTACACTACCTAAAAAATAAAAAATAAAAATAAAAAAATCTTTTTGGTATTTTCTGTACACTAGCTTCCCTAAAGAAAATTGTCTAAAGGATCCGTCATTAGGAAGAGTCTTTATATTTCAATTTTTTTTCTCTCAACTTAGTCCCCAAGAACCCCGCTGAAAGAGATCCATCGTCAGGACAAGTCGCTTACTATTTTAACTTTCCTAAAAAAACTGTTACTCTATTTCTAAAGCAATTAACACAAAACAAAACCAAGAACAACAAACAGATAATTTTTACAAGTACAACATACAACGAATTTCCTCCACCCCACACTTAAAATGGAGACATGTCCCCATGGCTTGACGATACAAAAAGCAATGAGGAAAAGGAAGTTCCCTGAGGATCACTCTTGATCTAAAATTATGTCTGGGTTCATGTTGCAGGCGCGACCCAGAGCTCTCAACCAGCCCATGAATTTCATTTCCGACTTCACCTATAGGTCAGCCATTGCATCAATACGGGTACCCAAGTCAGCGACGGAGGTCCGCAGTCCAGTCATCTCCTGCTCCAAAGCAGCTATGCGAGTTCTTCGGCGTGGCTGTGATGATCCTGCTTCATCCCCTCTATGAGGAGTTGTGGTCTCAGTAGCCTCAGCATCATCCTCAGACTCATCAGACGAGTCATCACTGTGTTGTACCGGCTCTCTTCCCTCTAGTCCAATTTTTTTTGCTCGGAAAGCAGTCTTTAGAGGTAATTTCCCATCAACTCGAGAGTTCTTAGGGACATTTGCAAGGTGGCACAGACGGGTGACAAGCGAAAGGAAGTAGTGGCCTTTGATTATCTCGGGTGATCGAATGAACATTTCTTCATAGAGAATATGGGCGACAGCAAACCCTTGGTGAGTCATGAAGCAGTAGATCATAGTGGCCCATTGCCCATTCACATTTGTGGTATTGCTGGATGGTAAAAACCGAGTGGAGATGACAGTGAGCCAACATTTGGCCTCCCAAGTAAGAGACTTTGAGTGTAGAGTTATCGGTTGTGCTACACATTTGGGTTGTCTGCCAGGTATTCAGATGACCTCCAGAATTCCGTCCCAGTCAACCATCGGGCGAATAGGCATGATATAGTGATCATCGCCCGTGAATGTGGGGAGGCGATAAGCTCTGCGGATGGCCTCTATAGAAACATCAACACGGGTGTTGCGCACAGTCACAACCCTGTCCTTGTGTTCTGGCAGGTTTGCATAAAACTCCCGCACTAGCTGAATATTGGCCTCCTCGGGAGTCTCAAAGAAGATGTCCAGCTGACACCTCCGTAGCTCATTAAACATATTGGGGAATTCTTGCACCAATGCCTTCCTATCGATATGGACCTCATGAAGTAACTTCTTTGCAGCTTTCTGATTGTATCTTGTCTCCGCTTCTTCAGATACGAACCGAGTGCTATCGAACCGTGGTGTACTGGTTTGGCCCCTTGCTCATGAGGAGCCTCCTGGGCCACTAGCAGAGGACCTAGTGTTTCTTATTTTACGGGATGAACTCATAGTACCTGTCAAAACTGAGAAACAGGTATTAGATGAGCCTAAACTGTGACTATGGGTGGTTACTCAAACTTCACCACAACCATGTCACAATATCTCCTTATAACTCCATTGAGGCAATTTCCGAAACACATTGTGGGAAAGGCAATTATCTTCACATTCATGGCCCATGGGAATCAAGAAAACTTCCCCAATTCAATTATTCACTACACCCACACACCCTACACTTTCTACAAACAATCACCCACCAACAACACCTATTCAATATTCAATATACAACCTCTTCACCAACATATGCCAACAAAAACAAAAATACACTAGAAAAGAAGAAGAAAAAAAACTAACAAAAATCCTAGCACTAATACTACATTATACAACATTGAACTAGCGTATAACACAATAGATAGGACGAAAAGAGAAGGGGGGGGGGGTAATTCATACCTTAGCCGAGGAGGGATGATGGGTCTTGTGAAGGAAGAAGGAGAATATGAGAGTATGAAGGAGGGCTAGGGTTTAGAGAGAGAGAGAGATTGGGGATTTGAGGGGAAGGTGCGTGTGGTTTATGGGAAGATGGGGAGTGTGTTGTGTTTTAATTTTAAAAGAAGAAGGAAATAAAATGAAGAAAACAAAAAAAATTAAAAAAATTACCAACCTCGTACCCAACCACGGTCGTCTCCGCGGTGCGCACCGTGGTTTGAGGAAGTGCCTCCCGCGGTCCAACCGCGGTCCGCTCTGCGGTCGCGGAGAATTTTAGATGCTCCAGTTATTTTTGCGGTCCGCACCTCGGTCTGAGACAGTGTCTCCCGCGGTCCGCGTTGCAGTCGCGGTGCACGGGCTTTTATTTTTTTACATACTACACTTACAATACAGTCGTGGGTTACCTCCCACACAGTGCCTGATTTATGTCGCGGCACAATGCAAGTAGTTGAGCTATCACTCCTCATTCGCATACTTGGGTTCTTTCAAATTGATCACCATTGTATCCCCTTTCTATTCAGCTGTTCCAAGGTAATGTTTCAACCTTTGCCCATTTACTTAGAACTTGTTTGTTCCATCTTCTGATTCAATCTCAACAGCTCCACTTGCGAACATTTTCACCACTCTAAATGGTCCTGACCATCGGGACTTTAACTTACCCGGAAACAATCTCAACCTTGAATTATACAATAATACCTTGTCACGGGTTTGAAATCTCTATCCACAATGTGTTTGTGATGCATCTTCTTCATTCTTTCCTTGTATAGACTCATGCTTTCAAAGGCTTGATATCTAAATTCTTCCAACTCATACAACTCTGTCAGTCGATTTTGTCCAGCTGCGTCAGGATCTATGTTCAATTGCTTTAGTGCCCACCAAGCTCGATGTTCTAGCTCTACAGGTAGATGACAGGCCTTCCCAAATACCAACTTATATGGTTACATACCTATTGGTGTTTTGAATGCAGTTCTATAGGCCCATAGTGCGTCATCAAGTTTCTTTGCCCAATCAGTTCGTGTGGCATTCACCATCTTGGTTAGTACACTTTTTATCTACCTATTGGACACTTCAACCTTCCCACTAGTTTGCGGATGGTAAGGGGTGGCCACCTGGTGGTGTACATCATATTTTGCAAGTAGTTTCTCGAAGGTTTTATTACAGAAGTGAGTGCCTCCGTCACTGACGATCGCTCTTGATGTCCCAAACCGGGTGAATATGTTCTTTTTCAGAAATCCTACTACCACTCTTGCATCATTAGTGGGTAACCCTGTAGACTCAACCTATTTAGACATGTAGCCCACAGTAACAAGGATGTACTTATTGCCAAATAAGTTGACAAACGGACCCATAAAGTCAATCCCCCAAACATCAAACACATCTACCTCTTGAATTGGGTTCATCGGCATCTCATGGCGACGGGAAATGTTCCCGGTCTGTTGGCATTCATTGCAGCCCTTTATCCAGAGGTGCGCATCTCTAAACACAATTGGCCAAAAGAATCCGGCCTCTAGCACTTTCGCAGTTGTCCTGATCCCTCCAAAAAGTCCTCTGTATGCCGATGCGTGACAAGCCTACAAAATTGAAAAGTGTTCTATCTCGGGGACACACCTCCGGATAATATTATCAACACATATTCTAAACAAATGAGGCTCGTACCAACAATACATGCGGCAATCACGAAAGAATGTTTTCTTTTGGACGGATTAAAGGTCATATGGAACTATACCGCAGGACAGGTAGTTTGCAAAATCTGCATACCATGGCGCATCTTCCAAAGTAGCTATGAGCAACTGCTCATTTGAAAAGGTTTCCAGAATCTCTTTGACCTCGATTGATATTTCAACTCCTTCAAGTCATGATAGATGACCAACGACTTGATTGTCTGTGCCTTTACGGTCACAAATTTCGAGGTCAAATTCTTGCAACAGCAGCACCCAACAAATCAGGCATGGCTTAGACTCCTTCTTCTCAATTAGGTACCTGAGAGTTGCATGGTTAGTATATACAATTACCTTGGAACCAATCAGATATGATCGAAACTTGTCAAAATCAAACACCACCGCTAATATCTCCTTTTCCGTCACAGTGTAGTTGAGCTGTGCACCGCCTAGCGTTCTTCTTGCGTAGTAAATAGGGTGCATCAGCTTATCCTTTCGCTGCCCTAAGACTGCTCCTATAGCATAGTCGCTTGCGTCACATATGATCTCAAATGGTTACTTCCAATTGGGTGCAATAATGATGGGTGTAGTTACCAACATCTTCTTCAGTTCCTCAAATGCTAACTTGCAATCATTAGAAAACACAAAGGGCTGATCCTTTTCAAGGAGTTTGCATAATGGGTTTGCAATTTTGGAAAAAAATTTTATGAAACGCCGGTAGAACCCGGCGTGTCCAATAAAACTTCTCACCGCCTTGACTGAAGTGGGCGGTGGTAGCTTCTCAATCACATCAACCTTAACATGGTCAACCTCAATTCCTTTACTGGACACTCGATGTCCCAGGACTATCCCTTCTTGTACAATAAAATGGCACTTCTCCCAGTTTAGCACTAAGTTTGTCTCCACACATCTTTTGAGCACTCTGCTTAAGTTGTGAAGACAGTCTTCGGATGAATCTCCCACTACGGAGAAATCATCCATAAAGACCTCCATAATATCCTCCACCATATCTGTGAAGATGGCTAACATGCACCGTTGAAAAGTCGTTGGTACATTGCAAAGCCCAAAAGGCATTCTACGAAAGGAAAAGATGCCATACAGATAGTGAAGGACATTTTCTCTCTATCCTAGGGGGCTATTAATATCTGATTGTACCCCGAATATCCATCCAAGAAACAAAAATGTGATCTCCCGGCCAGCCTGTCCAACATTTGGTCAATGAAAGGCAAGGGAAAGTGGTCATTTTGGGTGGCGGTGTTCAATTTATGATAATCCATGAAAATTCGCCACCCTGTGACTGTACGAGTTGAGATCATTACTCATTGTTCTCATTTTGCACAACAGTCATTCCCCCCCTTTTTGGCACACATTGGACAAGGCTAACCCTATTGCTATCAGGGATGGGGAAGATGATTCCAGCATCTAACCATTTGATCACTTCCTTCTTTACAACTTCTTTCATGTTTGGGTTCAGCCTTCGCTGATGTTCTTTGGAAGGTTTGTGCCCCTCTTCCAAAAGAATCTTATGCATACAGAAGGCTGGGCTAATACCCTTTATGACTACCATGGTCCAGCCAATGGCAGTCTTGTTTTCCTGCAGTACTTGTAAGAGCTGTTCTACCTGCACATCTAGCAAACTGGATGATATAATAACAGGCAAGGTCGAACCAGGGCCCAAGAACACATACCTGAGGTGATTTGGGAGGGGCTTTAGCTCCAGTTTGGGTGGTTCCTCTATTGATGGCTTTGCTGGAGGTATAGCCCTTTTTTTCTAATTCAAGGGACTCAAATTGAGGTTCCCTTGTCCAGAATCCTCGGCCTTCAACTGCCATGACCCATTCAGCTAACCCTTCACCATCCATCTCTTCTAGATTTTTTAGACATGCTTCCAATGGATCGTTAACAGTCAAGGTTGCGTCATCCTCTTGCAGAATCACATCTATTGCATCCACTAAAGAGCAATTAGCATATTCGCTGGGTCTTCTCATAGATTGCTGAATATTGAATATGACTTCTTCATCGTTCAGTCGCATTTTTGGTTCCCTAGTCTCACAATCAATCAATGCTCTGCCAATCACCAAAAAGGGTCTATCCAAAATGAGAGGTATCTCCTCATCTACCTGGCAGTCCAGAATAATAAAGTCTGCTGGGAACACGAACTTCCCAACTTGCACCAACACATCATCAAGAATACCAATTGGCCTTTTCACCATGCGGTCAGCCAGCTATAGTAGCATAAAAGTCGGTCTAGCTCTACCGATGCCCAATTTAGTGTAGACAACCAACGGCATCAGATTTATGCTGGCCCCCAGATCACATAATGCCTTTGCAAAGAAGTAGCTCCCAATTGTGCAAGGAATAGTGAAGCTACCTGGATCAGACATCTTTTGAGCCATCAGTCTTGTCACTGCGCTGCAGGTTTGTGACAGAGTCACAGTGGAAAGATCCTAAAAATCAAACTTCACGACATTAGATCCTTCATCATCTTTGCATAACCGGGCATCTCCCTCAAAGCATCCATCAAAGGAATATTCAATTGAACTTGACGCAGCACCTCCATGAATTTCTTGTATTGAACTTCCTTCTTTTGTTTAACTAGTCTCCGAGGAAAGGGTGCAGGTATTACCCTTTGTGCATTTCCTGCTGGCTTCTCTCTATTGGAATTTTCTGGAACAATAGGTGCCACCTATTCTGCAGCTTGCTCATTCATCTTTTCTTTGCCTTGTTCATCCTGAGTCTGCTCAACCACCACTTCAGTAAGCTCTGTTGGTTCCTCCACCTCTAACGGAATTGGAGTGACTGTCGTACTCTCCTTCCTGGCTTGTAGATTATCCTGTTCTCTGTCTAAATCTCTCCCATTCCGGAGACTTACTGCCTTCAGCTGATTTGAGTTTTACTCCTTGGGGTTTATGTTAGTGTCTGCAAGAAAGGTTCCTTGAGGACGGTTGTTCAAAGTCACGGATAGCTGTCCCAGCTGCATTTCAATCTTCTTTATAGCTGAATCATGCACTGCCAACTTTTCCTGCACTTTATTATTTGTCCCAATGAGTTGCTGAAGCATACGCCTGATTTCTATCATGTTGTTATCTTGCTGAGGAGGCTGTTGATATGTTAGTTGCTGCTGATTTTGTTGTGGATAGCCCTGTGGTTTCTGATATGGTACTGGCACCATTTGGTTTTGAGCGTGCATACCCCCAGGCCGTTGCATGTTAGGCTTGTACTGCTAATTTTGTGGTGGTCTCCATTATTGTGCTCCTTATCTCTGACCCCCATAGTTGTTGACATAATTCATATCTTCCCTCTCCCCTAGATTTTCGCTTTCTCCGCTCCATGAACACATATAAGACTGATTAATACAAGGTGTACACAGTCCTCTATTTGTTGTATCAACAATATGAACCTATTTTGTACCCATCTCATCAATCTTCTTTGTCAATATGCTCATATAGAGTGTGGCCATATTCTCTGCATGTGAATTATTTGGGTGAAGAGGAACTGAATGCACTATGGGTGCCAGTGTTGTAGCTCTAGTCATCCACCCCGAATTTTATGATATCTTATCAAGAAGGATTTTGCACTCGGTGAATGTCTTACTAAAAAAGGCACCTCCAGCAGAAGCATCCACATTTGCCTTTAAATTGTCAGCTAACCCCATGTAGAATCTCTAGCCAAGCATCTGGTCTGGAATGCCATGGTGAGGGCATTTCACTAGCATCCCTTTAAATCTTTCCCAAGTTTCTTGCAAGGACTCAGTCGGCTACCGCTTATACTGCAATATTTCATCAATCTGTCTTGCAGTCTTGTTGGGCGGATATAACTTATTCAGGAACTGCTTAACTAATTCCTCCTAGGTGGCTATGGAATTGATAGGGAGCGAATTTAGCCAAGTCTGAGCTTCCCCGGTCATAGAGAATGGAAACAGTAGTAGCTTGATAGCTTCCAAGATCACATTCGGCTGCCTTTGGGTCATACAAATTGACATAAAATTTTTCAAGTGCTGCTGCGGGTCTTTAATGTGTGACCCGGAGAGCAATCCTTTATTTTGCAGTAGATGCAGCATATTGTTGGTTATTTGAAAGGTCTCCATTTGCATTGCGAGCACAGCTATGGCAGTGGCCAAGTTATCAATTGTGGGTTGTGCCCACTCATAAAGTGCAGCATCGGGCACAAGAGGTGCCACTACTCTCGCGTTGGGGTTTGCTGGCGGATCTGCAACATTTCCAACGACGTTGTCTGCTTCACCCATGTCAAATTCAAGCAGGTGTGATTGTTGGAATTGTTGTGTTCTCTTGTTGGCTCGGTTCAATGCCCTGAATTTTTTCTCGGGGTCTAAGAGTCCTTCTAGCAGTTCTCCAGTCCTCGAATAATTTTTAGGCATACACCTATATTCCACAAGATCTCAAATGTTAGAATTTCAATGAAAAGATTGGTATAGAGAAAACTGACTACACTACGAATTTTTGTAGTTCTTTCAATTGTAATTGATAACACCATTAAGTCCCTGGCAACGGTGCCAAAATTTAATAACGCCAAATTATGCCTTATAAAAAGACACACACGGATGTAGCAAATATAGTCTGAGTAATTCTGCCCAGAGTCGAACCACAGAGAATTCAACCTATCAATTACTCTTGTCGGACTTACTAAATTCACACAATCAATTTCCCCAAGCTTTGTGATTCAAAGTTGATGATATATCTAACAACTAAACTAAAAATAAATAAAGCTGAAAATTAACCAAGCTTGCTTGTATATAATTGGAATAAGATCTAAGGTAATGGTTTCCCCCGTTGTTGATTTCCTTGGTTGAATATGTTTTATAACTGAGATTTAGTTGTCTCCATCAATCATGAACGCTCCAGCTATCAAAAATCTTTCTCAAGAAATTATGATAATTTACTAGATGCACTTTCTCAAGCTATGCTAGCTAGATTCACATTACGGTTCACTTAGATTGCACCCGAGGTATCGTTATCTCTAATCCAACCTCTAAACCCTCGGTTATGACTCTCGTCTATACTCCGAGAGTGATTTTATTCATACAATCACCTAAATATGCTCTCTCTCTCAAGCAGATACATACTAAACAGGGACGGATAATTGAGGGCTCTTTCAACTAACCACAATCAAAACATAGATGAACAAATAGACATTAACAACCAATTCAAAACTATATTAATATAACAACCAAGTCATCCCAAACGGGTTTCACCAAAACCTAAGGTTAAAGTATTCAGCTACTCATAACAACGGAAGATAAAACTAATAGATTATTCATAATGGAAGAATTGTAAGAAAAAATAAAAAAAGATAAAGAACTATGATGTTTTGGGTGATCTCTCACACATGTTCTTCTTCCAAAAGTAATCTCAAAATAAGCCTAGACTAATTTGGACGAGTTTCTACATCTTATAAGGGTTTTACAAAAAGTTTCCCCGAATTAACACTTTGGCCCCTTGAATTTCTGGGTTGTGAACAGCTTGATGTGGCCGCGGCTTCGACCGTGGTGATGACCGCGGGAGGCACTGCCTCAAATCGTAACACGAACCGCGGTGACGATTGCGGTGAACACTGCCTGGGCTTTTGTCTCCGCATTCTTTCTCTTTTGTTCTTTTATGTTCGGGTACTTCTTGAGTGGGTGTTTTCTTCACATTATTGCCTCCAAAGACTTCATGTTGCTTCCTCACATCTTACATTCCCTGCGAAACCAAATAGCACCAATTAAAGCATTTTATTGGCAATTGATATTATAAAACAACAAAAACGCATGGGCAATTACGGTATAAATAACAATTATATAGCCTATTATCAATAACAACTGATTAAATATTTAAATTGTTGTGATATATTAAAGAAAATTCTATTATCAGTATATATTATTCAAATCCTGCTCAATCTCTGAAAATTCTCCCTTGTATCACTACTTGTACTGGTCAAAATCTGACCGTCACGACTATGTTGACCGACACCCCATCTAAGTAACAGGACTGCGATGGATAATATAGTCCAATCTCTATTCGCTTCCCAACGGCCGATGAGCTTGCAAAGGTAACGTCTGAAAGCACAATCAAGATACATTAGTGACAGAGATACCGAATGAAGGGAGGGGCGAGGATGCTATGACTATATATAGACGTAGAAAGCTCTCAAGAGGGGGGGACTTCTCCGAGTTCTGGAAAGAAAGAAGAAGAAAACTTCCTTCTTGTATTCGAGAAAAAGAGGTAGTGACCTTAGAAAAATCTGTAAATCTACTTTCTCATCAATTGATGGGAAAGATAATATCGAATCCTAATAAGATCTAAGATATTTCTTTCATCTCATATGTTTTCATTGCATTAACTTTTCGATCTGGAATTAATTATGTTTGATTAAGATTTACCCCTTCATCTTTGATTGATTTGTTCAAAAATATTCTAATATCTTTTGAGTCAAACAATTTAGCGTTTTCTGTGGGGATTTCTTAGTAAAAATATCCTAGTTTCTCCCAGATCGAAACCAGAATATACAATCACTCACCGAAAGGAGCGCGGAGGGAAAACCCAACCCACGAGGGACACAGGAGCAGCACAGAAGAGGAAAAAGAGCCAAGCAAAATCATCAGGCTCAGAAAGCTTCGCCCCATCAACCATTGATATACCAAACAAGATAAAAGGTATTATCAACCTATTCTCCCCCACCGGATACCAGATGGGGGTAAGGAAAATATCATTCTCACCTCGTGTTTCTTATTTAAAAGAGAACATAAAACTTGCGCGAGCGAACAGATGAAGAAACACCCCAATTGAAGAACAAAAACTACTTCAGCACAGTCGAAACACCGCCTGCCGATAACATCCCCGAAGCCTAACGGGAAGAATCGGACGGGAAAACCATAATGCGCACACAGCACGAACCTACGCAAAAAGTCAACATCTTGTATTCACCGACGTTGCACCTTCCGACGCAAGCAATACCAAAGGGATTGGGACTCCCACGGAAGATGTCCAACACGCCAGAAACTGGGACTGACGGGTCGTTATTTCAACAAGTCAAAATAACACCCTTTAAGGCCAAGTTCCTTTGCAAAATGTAAAAAAACAGTTCGATCTCAATCGAACGATGACAGTTTATTTCGACAAGTCAAAATAACACCCTTTAAGACCAAGGGCCTTTGCAAAATGAAAAAGAAGGGTTCGATCTCGCTCGAACGACGACATGACGTTATTTTGACAAGTCGAAATAACCCCTTTTAAGGCCAAGGGCTTTCGCCGAAGGAAAAAGAAGGATTCGACCTCGCTCGAACGACGACGGGCCATTATTTTGACAAATCGAAATAACACCCATTAAGGCTAAGGGCCTTCGCCGAATGAAAAACAAGAGTTTGACCCTTGCTCGAACAACGACGAGACGTTATTTCGACAAGTTGAAATAACACCCTTTAAGGCCAAAAGCCTTCGCCAAATGAAACAGAAGGGTTCGACTCGCTCGAACGACAATGGGCTGTTATTTCGACAAGTCAAAATAATGCCCTTTAAGGCCAAGGGCCTTCGCTAAATGAAAAAGAAGAGTTCGACTTCGCTCGAACGACGACGGGCTGTTATTTTGACAAGTCGAAATAATACCCTTTAAGGCCAAGGGCCTTCACCAAATGAAAAAGAATTTTCGATCTTGATCGAATGATGACAGGTTATTTCAATAAGTCGAAATAACATCATTTAAGGCTAAGGGCCTTCACCAAATGAAAAAAAAAATTATAGGTCGTTATTTCGACAAGTCGAAATAATACCCTTTAAGGCCAAGGGCTTTCACCAAATGAAAAAGAAGGGTTCGATCTCGATCGAATGATGACAAGTTATTTTTACAAGTCAAAATAACATCCTTTAAGGCCAAGGTCCTTCGCCAAATGAAAAGGAACAGTTCGACCTCGATCGAACGATGACAGGCTATTTAGACAAGTCAAAATAACACCCTTTAAGGCCAAGAGCCTTCGCCAAATGAAAAAGAAGAGTTCAACCTCGATCGAACAACGACAGATTATTTTGACAAGTCAAAATAACACCCTTTAAGGCCAAGGGACTTTTCCAAATGAAAAAGATGGGTTTGACCTCGCTCGAACGATGACGGACCGTTATTTCGAGAAGTCGAAATAACATCCTTTAAGGCTAAGGTCCTTTGCCGAATGAAAAGGAAGAGTTCGACCTTGCTCGAACGACGACGGGCCATTATTTCGACAAGTCAAAATAACACCCTTTAAGGCCAAGAGCCTTCGCCAAATTAAAAAAAAGAGTTTGACCTTGCTCTAACAACGACGGGTCGTATTTTAACATATCAAAATAACACCCTTTAAGGCCGAGGGCCTTCGCCAAATGAAAAAGAAGAGTTCAATCTCAATCGAACGATGACAGGTTATTTCGACAAGTCAAAATAACATCCTTTAAGGCCAAGGGCCTTCGCCAAATGAAAAAGAAAGGTTCGACCTCGCGCGAATGACGAGGGGCCATTATTTCAACAAGCCGAAATAGCACCCTTTAAGGCCAAGGGCCTTCGCCGAATGAAAAACAAGAGTTCGACCTTGCTCAAACGACAACAGGACGTTATTTCAACGAAATAATACCCTTTAAGGCCAAGGGCCTTTGCCAAATGAAAAATGAGGGTTCGACCTCGCTCGAACGACGATGGGCCGTTATTTGAAACAAGTCAAAATAACACCCATTAAGGCCAAGGGCCTTCGCCGAATGAAAAAGAAGGGTTCAACCTCGCTCGAATGACGACGGGCCAATATTTTGACAAGTCAAAATAACACCCTTTAAGGCCAAGGGCCTATGCTGAAAGAAAAAGAAGAGTTCGACCTCGCTCGAACAACGATAGGCCATTTTTTCGACAAGTCGAAATAATACCCTTTAAGGCCAAGGGCCTTCACCAAATGAAAAAGAAAAGTTCGATCTCGATCGAACGATGACAGGTTATTTCGACAAGTTGAAATAGCATCCTTTAAGTCTAAGGGCCTTCGCCAAATGAAAAAGAAGGGTTCAACCTTGCTTGAACGACGATGGGCCATTATTTCGACTAGTCACAATAACACCCTTTAAGGCCAAGGGCCTTCGCCGAGAGAAATAGAAAAGATCGACCTCAGTCGAACAACGACGGGACATTAATTTGACAAATCGAAATAACACCCTTTAAGGCTAGGAGCCTTCACGAAAAAGAAAAGGTTTCAACCTCAATCAAACTACGACGAGTTACCACTTCGACAAGCCGAAATAGCACCGTTCAAAGGCTGGGAGCCTCCATCAATGCGAGAAGATTCTGACCTCTGTCGAAGAATGACGATGTCACTATTTCGACTAGGTCGAAATACTTCTAAGAGCAAAGGCCATCAGAAGGAAATATCGATCGGGACTCGCCATACGGGTGTCTATCCCGCACCAAAAGCCTTGAATGGATGGAATAAAGGTGAAATACAAGGCAGATGACAAATAAAGAAAAAGGACTCTCATTCATATAAAGTCATTGTATGGATTGTCGCCGTTTACATGTGACCCAAATTGACGAAAAGAAATATATAAAAAAACAACAACAACGACCAACAACAAACAATCACAACATTCTTCATTCGACATCATCACCGCCATCACGATCACCATCACCCTCGCCGTCATCTCCAAGGAGCTCTCCATCACCGTCATCCACGCCTCCATTTCCTTTGGGCATTGCCACATCATACCCACAGTTGATGCGAGCCTCCCGCGCCCCCGCCCGCGCTTCTCCATAAGCGGCCTCAGTCACAGTAGTCGCGTCCCACAGACTCTTGAGTATGGCAGGAGACGGCAGAGGAGGAGGAGGATTCAATCTAAGCCAACAGTTGATGTTTTCTACCTCCAATGTTGCAACTCGATCTCCCTGAACCGACGCCTCCTAATTAATTTTGCTGATGCGCTCCTCAAGCCTAGCCTCTCTGAGAATGGTTGTCTCCCTCTCTGACTCATGTTTAGATTGAAGGACGCGGATAGTATTCTCTAAGGACGCCGCCTTCGCCAAAGCTTCGGACCAAGCATTCTCGATGCTCTCCAGTCCAGCGACCTTGCTTTTCAGCGCTACCAATTTTCCCCTCCATTTCACGCCTATCGCCTCGACCCTAGTCAAATTCTGATCCATCTCCAATTGCAACAACCTCAATTTTTCCTGTAGATGCTCGCATTCTGTGGTGACCCCTTTGCCCAACTCGAGTTCCTCATCCTTAAGTTGAAGTTTCTCCTCAAGCGCACTCTTGCTGCAGACAGCTTACATCAACTCCTAATCTCTTTTCTCCAACTCCTCACTAAGGCCCTGATTACCAGGGTTCGTCCTTAGCTGCTCATGCAGCTTGCAACACCTATTGTGGTAGCGGCGATACTTCTCCAACAACTTCAAGAAAATCCGGGCCCAGATGTTGGCCTTACGGATGGTCTCCACTTCCACCAAGTACGCCTGAAAAACACAGACAGGTCAGAGCGTGTTATCAGAAATAATGAAGAAATACGATCAGGAAGTATAATGTACCCTTAAGCCCATAGTGGTCACCTCGTCCATTAAACAGGCATCAGGAACAGTCCGAAGCGCCTCATTTTCCGCTTCAAAACACAGTAGGCTAAACTGCGTCACCAGGTCCTCCCTTTCCGCCAAAAGATTGACACCAGAAAGGATCTGCAGAATACGGATGGAGCCCCCCGCATGAACCACTGAGTGGGTAATGCCTTCTTCAAACATCTTGACATCGTCAGGGTCCAGATCCAACTATGACTCATAGTCGTCAATCACCACGTCCTTTCCCCTTTCAGCATTTGAGAAGGTTCGACCCGCCACAGAGGATGAGGGTACGTCCGAAATTACAACAGCGATCCTAGAAACCTGATATTCTACCGCGGCAGGTTATTGCTCACCAACAATGGTAGGAACCTTTGATTGAGTCGTGGTGATGGTAGGAACTTCTGATTGTTGATCATGGGTATCGGCAACTCTGGTGGACGATTTCGTCCTTATGGAGGGAACGATAATGACACCCTTCCTTGGGCCCATCGGCGGAGAGTCATCCAGATAAATTACTCTTGGGGGCGCCGTCTCAAACTCTATTGTCCGTCTCTTTGACGGTACCTCCTCCTCTCCCATAGATGGTGACTCATACGTTGGGCGAGTGACACTGGTCAGAACCTTATCTTGAGAAGCGGCCCTCGCAGGAGTAACCAAGGCCATAGATTCAACTAAAGTAGCCCTCGATGAAGGTCGAGCAGTGGGTACCACGATACGGTGAACAGAGGCGGTCGGCTGGTGATAAGCTAACGGAAGAGCCCTCGCTCTCCGCACTCTCCCTGACAACAAAAAATGATGCATAAGAGGTTGAACAAAAAAAAAAGAGCGACCAGCAGGCAAAGGCGTCATCTCACCTGTAAGGGGCTTGCGCCCAAACCTCTTATGAAAGGTCGACCATGTGCGGATTCCCACTATATAGGGAAGTATGGCCTCTAACCAGTCGCGGATTCCATCAACGGGTGGATGGGGTAACCTCTCAGCTGCAAAAACGTGATAAATCTTAGTATCTACAAGAAAACGGTCGAGCATTTCACTAACTAAAAATACAGACTTACGTGCAAAATTCCATTTCTCAGGGAATCCCGTCGGGTCCACCACGATATGCTCGGTCTGCACATAAAAGTAATTATCGTAGAAACAAAAGTTGGTCTTGTCATCCATCTTCACCACCAGACCCCTCGAACCCCAAGGACGCATGTAATCATCGAACCACGAATAAGCTGAGGAGCAAAGATGCTGAGCATATGGTCCAAAGTGACCTCACGACCAGCGAGTTCCGCATACTTGAAAAGCATAAGGAATAACTTGTATAAATATGGAAAAAGTTGGGCGGGGCACACTTCGTAGTAACGGCAAAAATCCACCACCAATAAGGGAAGAGGAAGTGTATACCCAATGATGAAAGGGTAGGCGTAAAACACGCAGTACCCGGGGGTCAAAGTGAACTATGTCTTTCCCCTCCACCAGTCGCATATCGATGTAATTGGGGATTCCCCATTTTTCTTTCAACTCTATAATCTCCCTTTCCCTCATAACAGAGAGGACAGGTTCCGGTTCTACTCCACCGCTTATACTGAAGTCGGTCACCTTTCTCCCGAGGCGAGGTAGGATCTCAATCACTAAGGGAACTTCCTCCTCTTCCGCTGCATACGCCCTTCCGGCAACCTGAGCAGCACTTTCAGGTACCGCACTACCAGTAGGGAAATTTTCTCGAGAAGAATCACCAACCATTTTTAGCGAAAAATGCACCAAAGAAGTAATAAAAAGGAGAGATGAAAGATTTCAGTGAGCAAGAGGGTAAGCATATATTTGAAGCATCAGAGAAAAATAAATATCTGCAGAACTCTCCCAAGCAAAAGATGAAGAAGTGTGTCGGTCGAATAACAAGCTCCACCTATTTATAAGAGACATAAATCCCCAAAGCATGAAATCCAAGAGCCACCAACCGAATCTGATAGGGCACGAAACGTTTCAGTCCCCCAGGAACGTATGAAATAATGACCATGACCACGAACAACATGTCGATACGCAACGACGTTTCAGTTCCGAAACCGTCGCAACGATCCATGGGGATTGACATAACGCCACCAATCCGCCCAAAAGCCCACAAAGCATAGCTAAGGAGTATAGAGTCGTAAGTTAGATTTCTCTCGAACTCGTAATAATCATGATTCGTCTGCCGAGCCCGACAAAGGTGGCCCTGACAGACGGAGGGATTAACTATATTGGTCAAAATCTGACTGCCACGACCATGTTGATCGATACCCCGTCTAAGTAACCGGGCTACGACGGCCGACGAGCTTGCAAAGGTAACATCCGAAAGCACAATCAAGACATTAGTGGCAAAGAGATACCGAGTGAAGGGGGAGCGAGGATGCTATGACTATATATAGCCATAGAAATCTCTCAAGAGGGCGACTTCTCCGAGTTCTGAAAAGGAAGAAGAAGAAAACTTCCTACTTGTATTCGAGAAAAAGAGGTAGTGACCTCAAAAAAATCTGTAAATCTACTTTCTCATCAATTGATGGGAAAAATAATATCGAATCCTAATATGATCTATGATATTTCTTTCATCTCATATGTAGTCATTGTCGTTAACTTTTCGATCTAGAACTAATTATATCTGACTAAGATTTATCCTTCGTCTTTGATTGATTTGTTCAAAAAAGTTCTAATATCTCTTGAGTCAAACACTACTAACTTGAAGTTCTTGTTAACTTCCACAAATTGCTCTCCACTCCCATATATTAAAAAGTATATTTATCTGGACGTTTTTATAAGCAAAACGAATGGCATTAGTGATCCTATACATTAGAGGCTGACCTAGAATTTTAATACGATGGGATAGTTTATTCTGTTCAACCAATTCCCCTTAAAGACTTTTAGTGTTTAATGTGCCAACTACTTTAAATTAGCCATTTTCAAGGTATATATACTCCCTCTTTTTCAATTTATGTAAACTTGTTTGACAGGGCACGGAGTTTTAGAAAAAAATGAACACTTTTAAAATTTATGGTCCTAAATAAGTTAAAAAGGGACCCATGATATTTGTATGGTTATAAAAGATTTTTATTAAGGGTAGAAATGTAACTTTAAGCTAAATTGTTTCCAAATTTAAAAAAGGGTCATTCTTTTTAGAAAAGATCAAAAAGGGAATAGGTTCACATAAACTTAAACTGGAACAGAGGGAGTATAAGATTTTGACCGAAATTTACGGGGTCCGGTGACCTCTCACCCATACATATAGGTCCGCCTCCAGTGGCGGATCCACATTGACAATGGTGGGTGGTGAAGCACCCACTATTTTTGACTATGCATAGTAAATTAGCATAGGCAATTATAAAAATATGTATATAAATAATGAGGGAGCACCTACAATTAAACTCATTTTTTTCTCTTTATTTTGGAATATTTATCGATTAACACCCATGACTGTAAAATCCTGAATCCGCCGCTATCCGCCGCTGCTGTACATAATAAACCTTATTAGCACAAAGCATGCTCTCATTACTTCGACGATAAGTTGATTCATGTAGCCTCTTTTTCGTTTAATTGTGTCATTTAAATGAACTGAGAAGTCCATAAATCAGGAGATGTATTAAAAAATTGAACAAAATTTCTTCTTTACTAGTACTAATTAAGATCGGAAAAGCGAAAACGAGTGAGCTGACAGGAAACAAAGTCAAGGGTCTACGCGCAGGGAAATTGGCAGTTGAAAGTCAAAGAATCTAGAAGCTCAAATAAAGCAAGTCAAAGTCAAGAGTAGGCCTTTGTCCGCCCTTCACACGGTTAAACAAAAAGGATGCAATAATGTTCATGCCCTGCTATACTTGGCTTCTTGATTACTATTCTCTCCCTTATGCATCATACTTTCTTCTTTAAATATTCTAAAAGGAATATTATATTTTTTTAATTTAGGAGCTATTTAACTTTAAACTTTTTATTTTATTCAAAAAAAAAATTCAACTTATTTTATACAATAAGTTTCAAAAGTATTCTATTTTTTCTTAAACTTTATATTTAATCAAATACTGCAACATAAATTGAGACGGAGAAAATAACATTTTATAAGTAAAGGAACCTTTTTGCTTACGTAAAAGATTTGATAAGAGAAAAAATGTACCACATAATAGTACTTTTAAGATTTAATTTTAGAGCATGTTTGGTCAAGCTTCTTAGAAGTCAAAAATACTTTTATCCCCAAAAAATTACTTTTTAAAAAATTTGAGTTGTTTGGTCAATACAGAAAAATATTTTTTTTGCCAGTAGCAGAAGTAGCTTTTCTGCTTTTGGGAAGAAGCAGAAAATTTTAGTTTCTTCCAAGAAGCAGAAGTAGAAAATTAATTTATTCAAGACAAAACTCTCTTTACCATAAATTTATATTTCTAAGTTATCCCTTACTAATTTAAGTTTTTTATTTTTATTTTTATTTCTAGTTTTTACCATCTTATTAAAATTAAAAATATCATATATATGAACCATATTGTAACTTTTCAAAAAAATTATTGACTTTTCTTGTTTTTGATCTTTTCTTTATTTAATATCTCGTAACTTTCAAAATTATCTTATTCTTTTTTCATACTAATGCAAATTATCTGCATCTTCTTTGGATTATCAATTCTCTTCATACAAATAATTATATATAATTTCTTCTATTATATGCTATTAGTTCCCGAATCTTTAAAACAATTATCAAATCTGATATGTGAAAATGACCTACAAATAGGTAATAAATTTACAATTGCATTGCATAATCTATCTATATATTACATTAAAAGAAGAAGAAAATGCATCCATATTTAGTCAAGTGGCAGCCTCACAATAGGCAACTTGGCATTTTAGGAAAAAGTTAGTAAGATTTGGTAATAATAAGTTTCTTTTTGAATTTAATTTTTTAAAAATAAATAAATTATTTATGTGTTGTTAATAATTAGTTACCCTTTTGAATTAGAATTTAAACATACTTAACTATTTCTTTTACAAATTTTTTTATACATTTAAAATTATTTTTATTTTACGCTCAATGCCATCTTTCAAGTTTGGCACTCTTAATCATCTAGTTACAACTTACAACTAGCATGACTATACATAATTTCATCTGACAATATTCTTTTATCGATAAAGAATTCAATTATTATACTAATGAAGACATTACTGCAGAGATTGACGAAGGAGATCAGCCTTTTGATATCCCTGTATAAATGCGAGGCAAGTCCTCTACTAATATTGAAGCATCATGTGATAGAAGTAGAGATGAAATTGTTGAGAAGTATTATCATGTATGAGTAGCTTTACTTATTATTTCATGAGGGATTATCAATATATAGTAATTTGTGGATAGACTTCTAATTTATACTGAATGATGTTATTTTAATGATTCGAATCCTCATATAAAAATAAGTAGTTATACTAGATAATATCATATGCTTTAGTTTAACTATATATACAAAATTAATTTAAATCTTTAAAATATTTTCTTACTTTATGTTTTATATTTTAATTAAATAAAAATAATAATAAAAGGCTCTTACGATAAATATTTAAGTTCATTTTTATGTATAAAAGAATTATACAACCTTTGTACTATCCTTTTTGGTAATTTGACACTCAAAAATACTTTTTGAAATGATTGGCCAAACACAAATTATTAACAAATGTTCCAAAAAGTACTTCTTAAATGAATTGGCCAAACACAAATAATTTTTTCTCAAAAATACTTCTGAAAAAAAGTACTTTTCAAAATAAGTATATTATGGCAGCTTGGCCAAATAGGCTCTTTGTATGGGATAAACAAATTTACATGATCTTTTAAATAATATAGTAATATGAAATTCTCTTGCACTATTTTTTGTGTATTGAAGTTAAACAGTATTAATTAGACGATAAATCATCCTTTCTTTTAATCTGTTTCTTCCTCCCAGGAGAGAACTCAAGAATTCGCATGGCCAAGTGTTCATCAACAATACCCCGCCAATTTTTTTATTTACCTTTTAAGATTTGGTAATATCTATTAAGAAATTATTTGATAGCATTGATCATAATCATCATGCCAACAAAAATTGCGGTGAGGTAGCAGGTTTGAGTCCTAAATATGTATTTGTCCTTTAGAGTCGTTAATATGGACTTGGACCATTGGGCCAGTCTAGCCCAGCCCGTAATTTAGTAGGGTTGGACTAGAATTTTTGGAGCCCGTTTAAAAACGAGGCTTTTAAGCCCGACCCGAGTAAGCCCGTGGACCGCGAGGCTTGACTGAGACTGAGCCGGGCCGGTCCGTGGGCCTAATAAAATATTTATTTAAAATATATAAAAAAATAAAAAGTATACTGCCTTTAGATATGAAAAGTCAGAATTGGATCTTTACTAAGAGGAACCAAAACTTGATCTTGAGAAGTTTCAAGAGGTGATGTTGTCATGTATTGGAAGGACCATTCTAGAAAATATCTCGATCTTTCAATGATGGTGCGTGATGTACTTAGCATTCTTTTTACCATTGTACCATCG
>MU751221.1:26059-43949 GCA_026770625.1 Nicotiana glauca
AACTTGATCTTGAGAAGTTTCAAGAGGTGATGTTGTCATGTATTGGAAGGACCATTCTAGAAAATATCTCGATCTTTCAATGATGGTGCGTGATGTAATTAGCATTCTTTTTACCATTGTACCATCGAAATTAATATTTAGCATTGGTGGCGTGTTCCTACAAAATACAGAAGTTACATTTATTTAGCCCAACTCGTCAATTACTAAAGTCCATGTGGACTGAACTGGACTAGCCCGACCTGGCCCATATTGACAGCTCTATTGTCCTTGTTAGAAAGAGCTTTACTCCCAACTTGTAACTTCTTTGCGCAAATTCAATATTTAAACGGGAGAATCAAAACAAAAAGATAGCATTGATCGTATATTTGTTTGATTAAATTATTCTCACTGACCTCTTACTTAAAATGAGATAATGATACATATCTTCTTGGAATAGTAATGAGATTGGGAAAAAAGTAACTAATGCCTCGTTTTGAAGTCGTTCGCCTGTTTTTCTAGTCTCCTTTCTTTCTATCCATCAAACAAAGAAAGTGGCTTTAATACGCTACTCGCAACAATCAGATTTTTGCGACTTTACGTAAATTTATTTTTTTTGGCCCGTTAAAAAAAGTAATTTGTAAATTTGGAAATAATTTAATTTAAACTTATAATTTTATTTTTAATGAGAAGTTTTTACAACCATACAAATACTTTGATCCATTTTTGACTTGTTTAATACCATAAATTCTAAAAATCTTTTATTTTTATTTTTTTTAAATTTTATGTTCAATCAAATAAGTTCACATGAATTGAAACTGATTGAGTATTCATTTGCAGCATGAGAAAGACCGTCGGGTCCACAATGCACTTTCATTTTCTTTTCATCAATCAAAGACTCGAAGAAAAGACTTGTAGTGTAGGTAAAACGGCAAGAGACATGGATTGTCACTAGCTTCTCAATTGTTGCTATAAATAAAATCTGTTACTATCTGCACAAAACGACGAAGTTGGGAATGAATATAAAGAAGAAGCACAGAACTAAATGCAGAAAAACTAACTTTCCCAATGTGTGACCAGGACCGTCCAATCCAACACTAATCCAACAGTCATAAATATATCCCAACTCCACTAATACTAGTAAATGAAAACTCCTCCACCAAGTAAACCCTATTTATATCAGCATGGGCGGCTGACCTAATTTTTAGATTCCACGAACCAAGACAACTTACATTCTTCACTAACCAACATCTGACACGTGCACTATCTGATGCCGCCACCATTTCCACCCAATTGCCTATGCTGGCCCCCACTTTGGGTTTGGGGTGTCGTTACTTATCCCTTCCTCGTTAAGTCGGAGGTAGCGATAATTAATTTTAAAATTAAATTTAAAATAATTTATTTATATTTAATTATAATATAATTAATTTTAAAATTAGTTATTTCGAACTATAATATTTATTCCTATAAAAATGTGGAGTAATTAATCGTAAAATAATTAATTATAAAATAACTTATTTTCCAACTAAATAATCCCTTAGTGTTCAGTGCGATCAAATGGATATTCCCGCTGATCTTGAAAACAATTCACAGCTCCTTCATCAAACTACATAAAATAAGCATAAAATACAGTCACTTTATTTCATTTTAGATGCATTTTGATTAAATGTGGTGTTTAATAGGTTAATGAAAACTACTGAGACACTATATACGCATGTAATATATCAAAAATACTTTTTAACATTATGTAGTTTTTAGCCGGTCATGTCGATTAATATAAAAAAAAGTATGGCATTACGAACAAAAAGAAATGATTAATACAAAATTTAAAGATAGAAGAGTGTCATCAGCTATACAAAAGTAAAACAGATGGAACAATTATAATGCTAAAGCTTCATTCCAGATGTCAAGACTTTGTTAAGTATTCCAACCATTTACAATATATTTACATTTTAGATTACACAGGCTGAAAGAGACAATCAAAACTTATGTATAAACAACTAAAAAGCAAGTCTATCTAATAGTTCATCAAACTATAGTAGTCGTAGTAGTAGCTTATTTTCCAAGTCCACCTTCTAACTTTACTATATTAGTCCTTTCATATTTCTTATTTCAACTTCCACCCCTCTAATTTATACAATACATCTCTTATGGACGAAAGAGCTCACAAACACTGGCCATTTTGGAGAAAGCACTAGTGTTTGGTGGGTTTTTGAGGAGAGCTGCATTATTACGATAACTAGGCTGTATTAGTATAGACTATGCATTTTAGATGTAAATTGAAGGACTGCGATGCAAATACTAATCTATGTATAGTCCTCCCATTGGGGATCGATGAGGAATTCCCTTTCTGCGTTTGGCCATTCTGTAATTAGCAGAAGTTGGTGGCGGCGTTGACGGAGTGAAACTCTGAATCTTGATTTTTCGGCCATGGCTGCTGCTGCTACTACTGTAAGACTCTTCAGATTCCGATGCCGTTGCCGGCGTCCTCCTCTTCTCCGGCGAATTCTTCGGCTTCTTCACGTAATTACTCGAGGTCCCAACAATCTGTAAATTAATTTAATTTAGAAATCCCCTTAAACAATCAAGACTAAAATATCAGTTTTCACTCCTATTGGGAAATACAATAAATGCAACAATAATCAATTGACAATCTCAAAAAATAAACTTTCTTTAATTTTCCAAGATATACTTTGAAAATGCTATCCAATCAATGGACCAGTGAGGTAAATGACCATTGAGCTAATACATTGAAATGTACACAATCAAGAATTTTATGGGTGCCCTCAATTCAATGACAATAAAAGTCAAATTAAATGCAAGAAATATATTACTATAAGGAAAAACAGAAAAATTAATGGAAAATCAAGGAGTAGTAGGAAATTTCTGTACCTTGCAACCAAGAGAGCAGAATTTGAAGGAATCAAGAAGACTTCTTTCACAGACTTCACAGGTATTAGTCACCCCTTTGCCTGGCCTAGGCTGTGGCCTTTCATTCAAGAAAACAACTTTAGCACTGTTGATAACGTATGTCTGAACTGAAGAAATATCCAAATATTTCTGAATTTCATTCACCCTTATAACATCATGGTACGATGACCTCCTTATCTGTTTAACCAAAAGAAACTCTGTTTAAAAAAAATGAAGCAGCCAAAAACAGAGCAATTTTGTGATTCCATTAGATGAAAAATGGCGAACCTGAATAACACGATGGTCTTTGTGATGAGCTAAACATAGAGAGCAAAGAGGGCCATTAATACAGTCAAGACAGTACATATTACATTCACTTTTGTGGGAATCAGCGTGTAATTTGCATTGACCAAAGAATCGTTCCCTTAGTAATGGCTTCAACCAAAGAGGCCACCTATTGTCGTCTTCATCAGGTCCCTATACACAGAAGAAAAAAAAGGAGTCAGTAAAAGAAAAGAAATTTCACTATATAATAGAAGCCAAAATGATCGGTGGTCTCTTGAAATCTACCATGATTCGCCTGTTCTTAGGCTTGATTTCACGGACTGTGATATCTTGGTTGTCGATCGCCAGTTTGAAATACTTTTCAGTAGTAACGCTTTGTTTTTTGTTTTTTTTCTTTCTCCAGAGAAAAAAGAGTGGCAATATGAGGGAGAGAATTTATTGGAGAGAGAGAGAGGGGAGAGGGGGGTTTTGGGTTTGAGGAAGTGGAGGGGGTAAGAGAAATGATGGGTACTTGTAAGGACCTACGATGACAGTGGGGTGGGCTTGAGAAAAGTTTCTTTTCATATTTTGGAGAAAGGGCGAGAAAAAGAGGGAATGAAAATAATAATTACTTTAAATCATACAAAATAAACTAATCTAACAAGATCAAAATTTAGTTAGACCTTACATTTACTTTATATCATACGACTGATTTATTATAATTAATAAATAAATTAAAGTAATAGTATAAATTAAGTAATTATTCCATCAGTTTCATATTGTTTGAGATAGTTTGACTCGATACGAAGTTTAAGAAAAAAGAAGAAGACTTTTGAAAGTTGTGGTTATAAAAGCTTAAGGGTTAAATGGGTTTGTGGGGCCATCCCATTTGTGTGGCTATAAAAACTTCTCATTAAGGACAAAAAGGGTAAAAGGAAGAGTTTAAAGTTGAATTATTTCCAAATTTAAAAATGTGTCATTTATTTTGAAACAGACTAAAAAGAAAAGTACCTCATTTAATATGAAACGAAGAGATTACTATATATGATACAAGTGCATGTAAAGATATATGTTATGTGTTCATTATTATTAAAATTAAGCCAAATGTCACTCGTACAAGTCATGGCCAATGGCGAATATAAGATATACACAGCAGGTTCAATTATAATAACAACATACTCAGCATAATCTTATAAGTGGAATCTAAAAAGGGTAGAGTGTACGAGACTTTACTCTGTCTTTAAGAAAAGACGGAAAGGCAGTTTCTAGTATACCCTCGGCTCAGGAAGAAAATAAAGAAGAGGCAATAACAAGCAAACCAATCTAACAACCTAAGGAAAAATACAAAACTAACACTAAGTAATGCAATCAGAAAACCAAAAAAGACAGCAACAACTAATAACAACAATCTTGAGATAAAAAAAAATACTCGAAAGACACAAAGAGATGTATCTAAGCTATTGTAACAAACAAGGACAACACTCGACTGTCTAACCTTCTCTACCTTTATTCTTAACCTCCACCCCTTCCTATCCATAGTCATGTCCTCAGGAAGCTGGAGCAGCGTCATATTTCGCCTAATCGCATCTCTCTACTTTTTCGATTCGTTAGCCCTCCAACGCCAACCTCTCACATCTCCTCACCGGAGCATCAATGCATCTCCTCTTAACATGCTGTGAACCATTTATGTCTCGTCTCTCACATTTTATCCTCACATGGGCCACGCCCACCTTGTACTAAATAACTTCATTTCTAATTCTATCTAACCTGGCATGGCGCACATCAATCTCAGCACTCATTTCATCCACCTGCATCTTCTCTACATGAGAGTTCTTGACTGGCCAGATTCAATCGAAGTATAATATAAATAAATTTTTGCATTTTTAATAAATATGAAATTGTGAATGCGGACTTTAAAAAATATAATGGCTTCAACATATCCATAAGATTTAGTGGGCATTTGAACGTAACAATTGTAAGTTTCCAAAAAAAAAATGTGAAAAAGATTTCAAGTCAAAATGGTATTTGAAAATTAGAGTTGTGTTGAGACATGAATATAATTTTGGGTTGTTTTTGAAATTTTGTGAGTGATTTAAATGAAAATTTTGAAAAATAACTTTTTGGAGTTTTTCAAAATTTAGAAAAATTCCAAAATATATTTTCAAGTGAAAATTGAAAATTTTATGAACAAATGCTGATTTAGAAAAAAAATAAAAATAAATTCGAAAAAGGAGAAAATTCTTTTATGTCCAAACGGGCTCTTAATATTTATTCGCCTCAAATTATATGTGGTTTGAACGCTATTTTTTTAAAATTGTAATATATGTAAATTTATTAGAATCGTTAATTTAAAATTTTAGAATCCGCTGCTTCTCGACTTGTTGGGTTCATTTGTGAGTCATTCTTATCGTGTTTATTACATAAAAAAGCAAACACCGAGCGTAGCTCCGAGGCAAAACCAAGAAATACGTCGGCTGCAAGGAACTGACCTCCTTCTTTCCTTTTCTATACTTTATTACCCTTTCATTTTCATGTGTTACATATTTTTTCTAATTATGTCTTGTCATTGCTATTTTTTTTTAATTACTTTTTCCCCATTAGTTTATTTGCTTTATCTTTCATTGTTGTTCACTAGATAATCATGTCCATTAGATTTATTAAGTACAATTTATAATATTCAATTGGCTGAGTGGGGTTTTGAATAGTGAGTTGGCATTATTCCCCATTTACAATTTGGTATATTTCGTCCATTATTGCCCATTTAGGTGTTGTGCTAAGTACGCATGGTATAAATAACAAGTATCTATTGAAAACTTAACCACCATATCCATATCATCCCTTTTGGGAATGTCACTTCTCTCATTTATTTTTACCCATTAGTAAAATAACTTTTGCAGAATGCTAAACAAGTAGTAAAATCATAGAAAAGAAAAACAAAATTCAATGACAAAACAAAAACTGTTTAAACAATATTCTAATATAGTTTGTAAATTTAGACAGTAAAAGTTGGTCAGATAACACACTTTGATAAATCCATCTTTGTTGCTACATTATTAACACACAACATTGAGATGAAAATAACAAGTAATTTCCTAGTTAATGGTTTGTAATATATAATGGAAAGAAAACGAAAAATATAACTGGATTTTCCCAAATGTAACGGGGAAATTGGGCATTTGCAGCTCTTCTTAGGTGAACAAACAATGATGAGTCACGCTCTATAAATAGTTTTTTATAATCAAACTTCATTTTGCATTTATTCTATTATGTACAACAGTACAAGGCGAGCTTTTTCATTGATTCAAAAAATGGTTTTTCTTCTTGTAATTTTGCTCGATCACCTTATTCTTGAATGTTTTCTCTTGTAAAATTAAAAATTTTATCTAAGAAAAGGAAACAAGAAACACCAATGAAATTAAACTAATCCACTAGATAGATAAGTCAGATACATAACAACACTTTCATGCTATCTTTTCCATAGAATTTTAATCACGATGAAGAGATACTTATTGGTTGGGTTATAAAGTTAGGCCTTTGAAATAAGTCTGCGGTTTAGGTCGGTTTGGTTTATTAATTTTCATAATCCACAATATGCAGTGGTCGTACGTTACTAGAAATTCGGATTTTGACGACTACGAAAAGCGACCAAAGTTGGTCGCTTATTGGCCAAAAAACGACTAAACAGGTTTGGTCGATATTAAGCTGGTCCCTTTACATTAGGGACCAAAGTTGATCGCCAATTAGCGATAAAGGACCAAATTTTTCGGGTAAAGAAATTAGCGACCAACTTTGGTCGCTATAATATTTTAATATTATAACTTTGGCGACCGAAGTTGGTCTCTTTCTGAAAATTGCGTTTTTTATTTATTTATTATTAATCCTAAAATAACGACCAACTTTGGTCTGTAAAAAAAAAATTTATATTTTAAAATCTGGAACACAGAGACCAAAGTTGGTCGCTAACATCAAGAATTAAATTTTTTTTTAGTAATAAGCGACCAACTTTGGTCGCTATATTTCCAGGAATTGTTATTTTTTTAATTGCATAGCTTCCAAAGTTGGTCGCTTCTTGTGAAATCTGGGTTATATAGCAACCAACCTTGGTTGCTATTTCCCAGAAAATTATTTTTTTAATAGAAAAGCGACCAAATGGCGAGCAAAGTTGATCGCTTTTCTTGGTAATTGTTGGCAGGAATTGCCTGTTTTGGCAGATACACCACCTGCCAGCTTACCAAAGTTCCTAAATAGGCATTTTATGCCAACAACAACAACAACAACAACAAATAAAAAGCAACAACAACAACAATAAACAACAACAACAACAACAACAACACAATAACAACATTATAACCAACAAAGTATAAAGTTCAATAGAACTTTATACTTTAAGCTAACCAAACTAATAAGTTAACTGTTATTACAAAATCATTCAAAAATCGATTATATTTGTCTAGTTGAAAGTGTATAAAATTCAAATATTGTTCTGTACATCATTATCATCACCGTCTGATGAACTTTCTTCACCATGACGGTATTCCTATTTGTCGAGGATGGGAAGAACGATCACGGAGAGGGCGGGAGGAATGAGCACGGGGAAGGCGAGCCTCTGCGATGATTTACGAGATCGGGGAATTGGAAAACTGCCAAAAACTATGAGAGATTTGATCTGCTCTTGCATGCCCTTGCATTGAGCTTGCATGCCAGAGTACTGCATATCTCTAAGCTTTCCTCTCTCCTTGGCAGCTTCTAGCTCGGATGTGAGCTTTGCCATATTCTCCCGAATAGAGGAGAGGCTCTCCCCATCAAGTTGCTTGGCTTGGGAGGAAGTCCCTATTCCTTGCATTCCACACTTATAGCGATGGAATTTCTTATTAGGAAGCCCGTATACCTTCCTCCATTTTGGACCGCCAGCAGTGTGCGTCCACATTCTCTCAGCATCCTCGTCCGAGAGTTAGATTAGTGCACCCGACTCATTAGGTGGCTGACTGCGTATGAATTGCTCCACTTCAGCTGTGAAGAGATCCTATAAGAAAAATTATATTGAATTAGTAGTTCAAAATTTATATAAAAGTAAATCAAAATTCTTAATGAAAAGTGAAAACTTACATGTACAGTCGAGGCTCGGCCCTCGATCCACCTTTCTTGGTTCGTCTCTTTCTTCTTCTTTACAATATGAGTCTCCTTGAAGAGCTCATCTTGGTTCATCGGACGCCCCAATTTTTTTTCCTGAAAACTCATAAATTTTAGTTAATAAACACAATAGATATACTTTGAAAATTAAAATAAATTAAGCAATTACGTACCATTCTTCGTTTTATTGTCCCTAGGCTGATCGCACCTCCAGTGTGCAAAGATCCTCCCTTCTCAGATGCCCGGGCTTTCTTTCCTTTTTGCTCTTCTGTAAGAACTCTACGGTAAGCCATTGCCTTTGCAAATCATCCCATAAATTCTGAATCAACTAGCCAGGCTTCTAGTTCAACTTCCTAGCTATGAAGAAACAATGGAACAAAAGTTTCGAGCTTTTAGATGGAAATTTGCAGCCACTTCCGCGCTATAGTAGTATTCCCATACACACTTGATCTGTATTTTAAAAGTCAAGTATTTCATGAAATATCATATTTAGATAGAAATATCATAAAAGCTATATTCGATATATTCTACTTAGCTTTTATTAGCTAATAATTATTCAAAAGTTAAGTGCATTAACTACTTATAATATAGTATATTAGTGCATTAGCTAATATATATATATATATATATATATATATATATATATATATATATATATATATATATATATACACACACACACACACACACACACTATGCAATAAGTATTAGTGCATTAGCTAATAAAAACTAAGTATTAATGCGCTTAACTTTTGATTAACTATGTATTCGTTATATATAAGCTAAATTTGATATAATATTAGCTAAATTCGATATATATAAGATAAGTTATATTCTATAATACATATTTAGATGGAAATATCATAAATATAAATAATTATACTGCTTAAAAGAATATTTATACCTTAAATTGATTGAAGATTGCCTCCTTCAGCGAGAATGGGAATTTACTCCAAGTCGTATAAGGACCATCATAAAGCTTTCTGTTGGCTTTGATGATGATCCTTGCAGTAATATTACTAGGGATGAACCTGCAATTTAATAAAAAAATACATTAATATCTTAGTAAAACTGTACAAAATAATAAAAGTAAAAATAACAAATAACTCTTACCCATCACCCTTAGGGACTATGATGATCCTGCCATATTCAACATAATTCACCTCCTCGTCATCATCAGCATCATCGTCCGAAGCATGTATATCGGAGGCATGTGTGGAAGGTGTAGGGGGTTCAGAGCTAGTATCTCGCAGGCAAAGGCCTGCAATAGATGGAGTCCCAGATGAAGATGGCTGCGAGCCCTAGGAGTGCGACATAGCTGTATGGGCCGCAAGTGGATGTGACATTGATAGCTGTGACCCGAGTGGCTATGACATGGATGGCTGTGATCTATGTGGATGTGACATGGATCGATGCGATCCATGAGATGCTGATGGATGCGATCCACGTGGTAGTGAGACAGGTGGACTGTATGTCGGACGTACAGTCCTATGGCCCTCTGAAGAAAGACTTGGCGTATGCACAATGGTGTAGGGCTGGTGATGCGGTGGCAGCTTAGAATAGCCCTGGGATGGAGGCCCAGACATAGGCATAGGCACAGGCATCTGTGAAGAGGCAGGAAGGGATTGAGTAGTAACTTCTACCCTCCTCTTTGGTTTCCTAGCCTTTTCTCGACCCCGAGAACCAGTAGGATCACTGTTACCTCGACCCTTACCTATCATCTGCATAATATAATACATAGTTAGATTGAAGCATATAAAGAAACTAGCTATAAGCGAGAGTTATTAAAGAATCCAACTTTTTAAAGCTCATCGACGTATAGTTCCTCATATGAGAATTCTTCTTCCTCACTAGTTTAAGCTTCATCAGTTGATTCTTCTTCCTCGTTTTCTATAATTCTTACTTCATTTATATCAACTTCTTCCAATATGTGTTCAGGATGTTCCAAATCATTTTCTAAAACTTCGTACACTATTTGGTGAACACTGGAGATATCGTTTTGATATGCAATATCTAACACATTCTCGACTTCTACCCTACCCACAGGCTTAGTTTTTATTACAACCCACCAATCAGACTTATTTCTCTGCAATGGATAAGGAGCATAATACACTTGCCTAATATTATGTGCAATTATGAAAGGATCATAGCGATCATACTCCCTCGTATGATTAACCTCAATTATGTTGTATTGATTGTGTACTCTTGTACCTCTTGTTGGATGTGGGTCAAATCACTTGCATCTAAAGAGTATCAATTTCTTATTTGGCCAACCTGTATATTCTAGTTCTATTATTTCTTTGAACACACCATAATAATCAATATCTTCATCTTGGTTGCCATCACCACCTTGAACCCGCACCCCACTGTTGTTGCTATTTTTATTTTTAGAGCAATCCTCTGTATGAAACTTGCAACCATTCACAACTTACTTAGACATGGTTGTGACCTCAACCCCAGGCCCCCAAGATACATCTTTAAAAAATTAATTTACATCATTATTTGGATTATTTACCTACAAATCGTTAAATAAATTCATAAGTTAGCATAACTTCCAAACATTGTTTACCTACATAGTGTTAGAATATTTTAAGGAGAAACTTACAAATTGTTTGAACAACGTATCAAATCTCGTATATACAGTATCATGGCCAAATTGACCCACAAAATGACTGTGACACATCAAATATTTTTAGTAGTTGCATTGATATGTAATCACAGTAATTTTTAGATTTTGATAACTACTAAATCAATACTTACTTGAGATATGATACAAATTTGGGACAATTTAGCAACACGTGAAGTGTAGCTGGCTTGTACTCCATATCACTCAAACTTCTCTTTCTAACATCCTTAGAACATCAGCTTGGATGATTGAATATGGACATATGCGGATATAATAGATCATTCCTAAGGTCGACTGTGTGCCTGTTGGGCCTATTCCTAGCACATGGCACATTACTCTTAAAATAATAAGAATAAAAATGAGCAGTATCCTTTGCAAGATAAGCTTCACATATAGATCCTTCAATCCTATTCCTCTGCTTAACAAATTGTTTGCATTTGCCAAGTGTCCTTCATAATTTCAGGTTAGCCAAGAACATTTTGTTTAAATTAAAACACAAAATTACATCAAATTTAAAATATTACCTCTCAAATGGATACATCCACCTGCACTGAACATGCCCTCCAAGTTGTGCCTCGTGTACAAGGTGGATTGAAAGGTGTTCCATCACACCAAAAAATCCACATGGAAATATTTTTTCCATCTTAGTAGAAGTTACACGAATGTTCTGATCCATCCGGAGTAGGTTTTCTTCCCTTAATGTGGAAGAACATAAGTCTTTGAAAAACAAACTAATCTCTGTGATGGGTTTCCAGATTCGTTCATGCAAACCACAAAATGCAATAGGCACTAAGGTCTCCATGAAAACATGAGAGTCATGTCTTTTCAAATGGCTCAACTTCCCTACCTCCATATCAACTTTTTTCCCAAAATTCGATGCATAACCCTCGGGCATTGTCAATTTCGTAACCCAATCACAAATTTGTCGTCTTTCCTCCAAAGTGAATGTGTAACTTGCTTTGGACTTGAACACCTTACCATTGTTTGTCGTCTGCAAGTATAATTCAGGCCGCCTGCAATATTCTTGTAAGTCCATTCTAGCCTTCGGGTTATCCTTTGTCTTACCTTTAACATCCATCACTGTGTTGAACAAATTGTCATAATAGTTCTTCTCAATATGCATGAAATCAAGGTTGTGACGGAGAAGATTATCCTTCCAATACGACAACTCCCAAAATATACTCTGTTTCGTCCAATTATGAGTAACACTGTATCCGGGGAATCTATAAGGTGGAGCTTCAGTAACTTTATTGAAGTTCTGGACCCTCTCCCAAATTTCCTCACCGGAAAGTATTGGAGGTGGGAAATCATATTCCATTTTATTCTTTGTGAATGCATTTTTCATCCTTCTAAACTCATGATCAGGAGGCAAGAATTGGCGATGACAATCAAACAATGATTGCTTTCGGCCATATTTCAAAGTGAACGTTTTACTATTTTCCATGCAGTAAGGACAAGCTAGCTTCCCAGCAGTCATCCACCCAGACAACATTCCATACGCAGGAAAATCATTAATTGTCCACATTAATTTAGCACGCAAAATGAAATTCTTCTTGGTTGATATGTCATATGTTTCAACACTATCGTACCACAATTGTTTTAGCTCATCAATCAAAGGTTGCAAATATACATCAATCAAACTTTTTGGATTACGTGGACCGAGGGTAATACAATTTAAGAATATATATGGACTAGTCATGCACAACTCGGGTGGTAGATTATAAGGTGTAAAGACAGGCCAACATGAATATAGTGTGGCAGATATAGAAAAAGGCGTGAAGCCATCCACACACAGACCTAATCGAACATTCCTTGGTTCACTAGCAAAATCTGGATATGTCCTATCAAAGTGCTTCCAAGCTTCTCCATCTGAAGGATGACACATAACACCAGGTGGTCTTCTATTTTCAAAGTGCCATATCATATGAGGAGCAGAACTCATTGACACATATAACCTCTTTAACCTAGGTATAAGAGGTAAATAATGCATCAACTTGATAGAGACCATATTCCCACTGGAAAGCCTCTTGAAACGAGGCTTTTCGCAAAATTTACAATTGTCCAAACCTGCATCATCTTTATAATATAGCATGCAACCATCTTCACAACAATCAATAGTTCACACATAAGGTCAATGAAGGAGTCCATGGCTCCTTGAGGAATAGTCCAATCAGATTTCATACTTACTAATCTAACTGCAACAGACAACTCAGAGTGCGAATTTCCGTTACGTAGCGGACGGCTAGCTTCCTCTAAAGCTTCTTAAAAACATTTTGCGTCATCATTAGGAGTTTGTAGGACTACTAGTTGCTCGATCAGGACCCTAGCTTTATTGCGAGCCAAAAACCCAATTTATACGCCCCCTTTCAACATTTTCATTGGGCTCACCCCTAAGTGCATCCCAAAAGCATCCGTAACCATATCATGAATTCTAGAATCACGATTTGTATTCTCCACCGACCTACTATTTTCACCCACAACCATGTTATGAAATACCCCATGGCTACCATCGATCTCTCCATGATTAGTCCACACAAAGTAATTTTCTCTAAACCCCCTTCTATAAAGATGTTGCTTAACTTCCGCCGGTTGTCCAAACTTCATACAGTCGCACCTAATACAAGGGCACTGTCACGACCCCAATCCTAGTTGTGATGGCGCCCAACACCATTGCTAGGCAAGCCCGACCAATTAATACTCACAACCCAATCATATCCCATTACCAATTTATAGCATTTAATCTAACAGTTTAACAAGTCTATTAACCAAATAATTTAGATAGAGACAGTATGAAATATTGACATAACCAACATCTCCCAAAGACCTGGGTCATGCGTCTAGAGCCTCTAAAATAACAAAATAATACATCTGCAGTAATACTGATGTTCTAAAATACAGAAATAATAAAGGGATAGGGGATGAGTCGGGTCTTGCGAACGTCAGGCAGCCACCTCGACAATTCCTGAGAAACTCTGAAGCAGCAAATAGCTCAACTATGCTCCCGGGACACCTGAATCTGCACACGTGGTGCAGGGAGTAAAGTGAGTACTTCCAACTCAATGGTAATAAGAATAAATAATAACTGAGTGGTAAGAAATCACGTAAGAACACTCCATCATGCTATATAGGACAGTACAACCTTTTTAAGAAAACAGTAAAGCCATGAAAATCCTTTAGAAAACATCTAGCTCAGTTTAAAATCTCTTTTGAAAATATTCTTTTTCCAACAGTAGGAATATGAATGCGATATCAGGTAGTGCAAGTTCGCACACAAGTCAGCCCCTCGGGCACAACACTCTATTTACAAATAACACCAGGGTATCTGGTATACAGTGTAAGAAATAGCATGGATGTCAATGATATGAGAGTGCTAAATGTCATACCACGTAGTACAAACAGGAATCAATGCGTGAATGCAATGCAATGCACATGACCGCTGCGGTGCGCAGCCCGATCCATTTGGGTACCCGCGCTCACTGTGGGAGTTCATACTCCGGAGGGGCTCCTATAGCCCAAGCGCAATATCAATATCACACCGCTGCAATGCGTAGATCGATCCATACTCAGTCCAGAAATGCACACATAACACTGCTGCGGTGCGCAGCCCGATCCATGCTCAGTCTAGAGATGCATATAAGCCCCCTGGGCAATAGTAAAATAGCAGTTCTCAGCTCAAAACGTTAGTAAAATATCATTTAAGTTCTCAAATCTTAGAAAGATGGCTGAGTTTGCAAAATAGTATTTAGAACCTTGGACTGAGATCAAATAATATGCAACCTAATGCAAAAAATAGTGATATCAATCTTTGAAGGATTTAAATAATCGGCACGAAGCCCAAAACATGGCGATCAACCTAAATCATGATAGCATCAAGTAGTTTTCAGTCAATCACACCGTAAAATCAACAACCGGGATGGACCAAGTCACAATCCCCAATGGTGCTCTACCCCACGCTCATACCTGGCGTGCAAGTCACCATAATACAACACTATAGCGTGCAAATCCGGGGTTTCAAACCCTCAGGATATCATTTACAAGTATTACTCACCTCGAACCGGTGAAATATCTAGCTCGCGATGCCTTTGCCCCTCAATTCGGCCTCCACGCATGTCGAATCTAACCAAAATTAGAGCGAATGCATTACAATATGCTAAGGGAACAATACCCAATCGAAAACAATTGAAAAATATCAAGAATCTCGAAACTAACAAAACCCGAGCCCCGGGCCCGCTTCTTGAAAAGTTATAAAACTTACATTACCGGATTCCTCTTCTCGTCACGAGTCCGTATATACCAAGAACTCCTAAATCCGAGCTCAAATGACCTATCAAATCCCAATTTAAAATATTGAAAACTCAAGCCCTAATTTATCAACCTTAGGCTTAATTTCCATGAATTTCTAGACCAATTTCATGATATAATCATGTTTTAAGACCAAGATTCTTACCTCAAGTCGATTCCTCTTGAATCCTTCTGAAATTCCCGTCCAAAGCTCTCAAAGCTCGCTCAAAAATGGTGAAAATAACATAAGCTTCGCGGAACAAATGAATATAAAACCCTTCTGACTCCAGGGGTTTCCGCTTCCGTGGTCCCCACACCCGCTTCCCCGATACCGCTTCTGCGGTCATATTTCCACTCCTACGGAATTTCACTTAAAGTCCCAAAGCCGCTTTTGCGACAAAATTCCCGCTTTTGTGGAACTTCACCTTTAGGACAAAATCGCTTTTGCGATCTCTTGTCCGCTTCTGCGGGCTCGCTTAAGTGAAAAAGATTCTACTTCTGCGGAACTACCCTACCAGGACATAAGCTGCTTTGGCGACCCTCCTCACGCTTCTGCGGAACCGCTTATGTGGTCCATTTCCGCAGAAGCGAAAATACCAGGTACCAGCTGCAACCTGAAATTCCTCAACTCAAATTTCACACCGATAGCCATCCGAAATCACCCCAAGGTCCTCGGGACCTCAACCAAAAGCACAAACATGATCTATTACCTTATTCAAACTTTCTCGAACGATCAAAACACTATCGTTAACATCAAAATCATCAAATTTCACCAAATCAAAGCCTAAGTTTCTTAAAAACTTCCGAATTGCACATTCGATCAAAAACCCGACCAAACGATGTCCGAATGACCTGAAAATTTGCAGACATATCCAAAATCACCTAATGAAGCTACTGCAACTCTTGGAATTCCATTCCAACCCTTGGATCAAAATCTCACCGATCAACCGGAATTCGCCAAAATTCAAACTTCACCAATTCAAGCCTAATTCTACACCGAGCCTCCAAAATCAATTTCGTTCGCACTCCTAAGTCATGAATCATCCCCTGAAGCTAACCAAATCACCGGAGTTCACATCCGAGCCTTCTAACTATATAGTCAACTTTCGGTTGACTTTTTCAAAACAAGCTTTCCTTCTAAGAGGCTAAGTGCCTCATTCCCAATTAAAACCAATTCAATTCTACCCGATCAACTCAAATACTGACATTGAAACATAGAGCAACATAATATGGGGGAAACAGGGCGGTAACTCACGTGACAATGAGCCGGGGCGTCACAGGCACCTAATTACTCCTTCAGTTAGGTATGGTGGAAGTGACATTGCATGTCTAATAAAGTCATCCACCCCTTGTATAAAATCCTCCCTCAATCCCTGTCGATTAAGAAAATTCCTATTGTACATCCACGTACGATGTTCCATTTATACAAATAAAATAAGAGGAAATTAATTTAGTTAATTCATATCCTAATCTTTTTTTAGTTAACTAAAAGTCCAATTCATATCCTAAAATTCTTTAATATAACCTTTTATTTCAATTTGTATAACATTTCGCTAAAGGCCTTTGAAGGACAATTCATATCCTAATTTAAATGTTTGATGCCCTTCGAAGGCTTAAATTTAGTATTTTTAATGTTCTTTATCCATGCTTCTTGTTGTTTCTTTATAAATTAAAATTTAACCCCATATATAAATAGTCTACCTAAATAGTTAATTTATTTAAACCCTAAAAGTATTAAAAAGAGCCCTAAAAATTACAAATAATATATAACATGGAGAAATTGAACCCTAACATGGAGAAATTAAACCCTAACATGGAGAAATTTAACCCTAGCATGGAGGAATTGAACCCTAATCACAGTTTTTCAAAAAAAAAAAATAAAGAAAGGAGAGAGAAACTAACCTTGGGAGTGGAGGTAGCCAGTGGCGGGGGAGGGGTGTCACTGCTGCTGGGAGTCGGAAGGGGGGAGGGTTTGAGTGTGAGAGAAAGAAGAAAGATTTTGGGGAAATTTTTTGAAAGAATGGGAGGGGAAACCCGATTTTGCTACTAGAATTAAAAAAAGCGACCAACTTTGATCGCTATTTTGGTTGCCAAATAAGTTTTGACTTTTTAACCAAAATAGCGACCAAGTTAGTCGCCAATTTTTGACCGTTTGACCAAAATGGCGACCAAAGTTGGTCGCTATATATAAAAAAAAATTATTTTTAGTTCAATTTAAAATTATGTACATATGTAGTATAAATTTAGGATTTTAATTCATTTTAAGCTATATATATATATATAGTGTATTATATATAGTAAGTAAGTTTATAGTATAGTGTATTATATAAGACACTATACTATATATATATAGTATAGTGTATTATATATACTAAGTGTATTATATAATAAGTGATATATATATATATACACTAAGTATATAGTATATATATGTAGATATAGTATAGTGTATTATATAATAGTATATATAATTGTCACGACCCTAGTTCACCAATTGTGAACACGTCATGACGGCAGCTAGTCTTCGTGACCAGGTAAGCCTAACACCTTGCAGAAATAATATCATTTGCGGAAAATTTATAATCAAAACTAAATAACGGGAATAATGTATATAAATTGCCTTCTGGCACATACACTTTAACACTTAGCATTCTGAAACTATCCCAAAGACCCGAAAACCCACGGGCAACACAGGCTAAGAGA